>CM056954.1:8168024-8313017 GCA_029856935.1 Cyclocarya paliurus | reverse complement strand
AAGAAGAAGATTCAGGATCATGCACAAAATAAATATGGAATCATTTAACTACAGTAGAAGATTAAGCAGAAACAACAGAACAACCTTCTCCATAGATTATGGCAAAAACCATTGAAAAATTGATACATTCAACACACATAAGAAACATTCCTTCCATAGATAAAGAAAGATTGCATACATTTCATAATTGACTATTGAAATTGAATTAGACTATGGGACACTAATCAAATATGTAAACCACCTGCAAAATCACCACAAGAAACTGAGAGAAGATTAAATTCATCGTATTGAATTCGCAGTAGTCGAGTAGAGCGGAAAGATCAGACGACAAAGCAGCATTTGGAAGATGATAAACATCAGGCAAAGATAAAGGACCATCTTGAAGATCACCGAGAATCGTTTGAAGGGAAACAAAAACCCGTATGGCGTAATTTAAAATAGACAAAGGCATAAAAATAAAAATAAAAAAACTCATTTCACAGTCAAGCCAACAATAAGATCATAAAATTTGATATGCAAGCTTAAACCAAAATCATGGGGTAAAAGGGAAAAAAACGAATTCCCAGATCCACAGACATCTCTAAAAAAATAATACACAAAGATCCATCGATTATCCCAATGGAATGAACGCGTGAAAATATTTGCACAGGCCCAGAAACAGAACGAATAAGCACTCACTTGGAGCCAGAGCGAAGGGTGGAGGCCATGAAAAACTTTGGAGATCTGAGGCCGGACTTGCGTGGGACAGCAAAAGAAGGCAGCTTTGGAGGTTGAGAAGTGAAAAGACCGAGTTTGAGAGCCATTCTCTGTCTCTGGTTTCTCTCAGCAACTTCCTTTCGGTATCCTTTCTCTACAGAACCCAGAGAGAAATGCGACAATTTATAAGCAAGGGAAGTGAAAGAGAGCCACTCCTAGTCGGCAGTGGCTGCGTACATGGTATAAATGTTGCCAAAAAAAAGAAATTTAGGAAAAATGCCATTGCTTTTTCATGGAACTACAAGATCACCCTTTAGAATTTATTACACCGAAAATCTTTGTTGTATAATTTTCGTAACATCTACTACCACTATCAATTTCAAAAAAAAAAAAAGACCTACTATCCATGTGATTATTAATTTATTGTAGGGGCAGTACACAGCAAGCACGTGGTTTCATTGCATCACATTCATTTCCGTTTTTTAGAACTAAATTTTATTTTATTAGAGAAATTATTTTTTAAATAAATATCTTTATAATGGATGAATGTGTAAACATGGCAGCTTAAAATATCTACTCTTCCTAAAATTCATTTCTGATTGAAGAAGACATGGACTATTCATTCAGTTGCATATTAGATCAAATAGTAGTCACATCTTATAATCAAATAGTTTTGGTTTTAATGCTTTGAAGTTTTCACGCTAGTGTTACATATCATTAGGTGTGGGCTCCGGCTCCGACTCCGACTAAGTCAGAATGTTCATCTTTGACCTCCGACTCCAACTAGGATCGCAGGTCAAAACTCCGACTTCCGACTCTGATCGAAGTTCGGAACTCGAAGTCGGAGTAGAAAATATGCTCGAGCGAACAATCTATATGATATTCGCTTGAGCCACACTCGAGCGAACAATCTGTGTAATGTTCCTTTGAGCCACACTCAAGTGAATGCTCAAGCGAACAATCTGTGTGACTTTCGCTTGAGCCACTCGAGTGCCACTTGAGCAAATGTCACCTGAAACTCAAAAAAAATTGATTTTTACAAAAGGTGAGTTTGAGTCGAAGTTCAGAGTCCATATGGACTCCGACTCCATCAGAGCCTTATCAGAATTCAAACATAGTTCGAAGCTCAAAAATTTTTGCCCAACCCTACATATTATATTCTCTCGTCTTACTATTGTCTCACTGTATAGAGTGTAACACTTTTATAATCTTTAGATTATTAATTTAATTTTTAAAAAATAATTCAAAAATTGATTGACAATATTGCCTCATCTCTATCAAAGCGTTGGTTGGCATCATATATAAAAGTTTTTCGATAAAATATAACATCTTTCTTTGAAATTTATAATGAAATTAAGAAATCATTTTAAGTGAAGTTTGAGTTGAGATCAGATAAAATGATATAAAATTGAAAATTGAATAAAATATTTTTTAAATTTAATTTTATTTTAAAATTTAAAAAAAAGAAATTATTTATTATATTTTATATAAAAAAATTATAATGATTAAACAATGGAGATAAAATGACGTAGCTGACAAATTAGGTCCGCAATGTCTGAATAATGCCGCTGACAAATTAGGTAAAACCCTATTAATGGTACAAGAAAACACATGATGATGCCATCACATGCATCATATCAGATAACATACATATGAAAGATACGTGCATATCCAAATAACAAAGGAAATTAGCATACATAATATATTTGTATGAAGAAAGTTTGCATAGATATACATACCCAAGCAGGAGCGGGGCAAAACAGTAAAAGAGAAAATAATGTAACGAAGAATAATTTTCGTTTCTTATTATATTGAGACGAACGAAGCCGAAATAATGAGGGGGCATGCAGGAGAGAGACAGAGAGAGAGGGAGGGTATCCCACCTGGCAAGCTTTCTTGTTTGCATGGTTTCCACTCGGAAAGTACTAAGTTGCATAGGTTGGTTGGTTTGTTGTCTCTCTTTCTCTCGCTTTCCGTCTGGTTCGGTGGACAGTGCCAAAAGTCTTGGTTGGGTGGGCAGAAAATATCAATTCTCCCTCTTTCCCTCGATTCAATATAGAGAGACACGACACTCATTACTCACTTGAGGACCATATTGTTTAGAAAGTCTACACAATTCTTATTAAATTATGTAAAGTTTATGTATATTTTTTAAAATAATAATGTTATATACAATTCTATTATATGAAGATTTCGTATTTTTTTTTAAGTAAAGTGATTTACTGTCAAAAAGTGAATTTTTTCATATGTATTTTAAATTTATCTTATTTTTTTAAAATAAGTGTCGAATGTTTATATATTCTAAGATTGTAAAAATTATTTTCTTTTTAAAAATTAGATCAATTAAATTAATTAAAGTATAAGAGAAGATCCCGATTCAACATATCAACATATAGTACGTGAGTTGTGCTACACAGAACTTATAGCGATACTCATTATAATTTTTTAAAAATTAAAATATTAATTAATTTTTAGTATAGTTGGTGTGTTGGATGTGTAAAAAATAAGATTTATAAATAGATTTTTATATATGAAATATTTGTCCAATCATTCAAGTTCGATTTTATCTTCTTTTTAATCACGACTATTAAATGTTGAGAATTTTATATCCTATTTTTCTTCAAATATAGGGGAAGTTTTGGACAAAGAGGATTTTAAGCTATCCATGCGAATAGTAAGTATAATTTATTTCAAGTAATAAAAATATTAAATGTATTTAAGAAAAAATTATAAAAACTTACTTTTCTACCTGATATACTTATTGATACGCTGTAAAAAATTTGAACAAATTTAAATTTCAAAGAAAAATTAATCAAATAAATCTTATAAATAAAATTATAACTAAAAGTGTAAAAACATGTAGCATGATTAGTATAAACATCAAGTCATGAACTGCTTTTAGGATAACATGATCAACGTTAAAATAATAATAATAAATAATAATAAAAGGAGTGGTGCTATTAATAGGAGTGACGGATTGTATTTTTGGATCGTATTCATGTCGTATTAAATCATGAACATTTGACTATATAAGTCAACTCGTTAAACTAAATGTCTCAATCTTTCAAATTTTAACCCAACCTATTTAGATAACGGATCGTGTCATGTCATCCATTTTGACTCGTTTAATAATTAATTAGAAATATGTTAACACGACATAACTCATTTAAATCCGTTTGTTTCATATAAATAGGTTGAACTAAAACGCATAAGTCATTTGACCTAATTAAAATAATTTCATATAAAAGTTAAAATCTATATTTATTAATAACCACAATATCTTAAAAAATATATATCAATATTTGTCAAATTTTAACATATAATAAAACTAATATTACAAATCATAACAATAACAAATATGAATATAAGTCTAAAATTACAATCCCAACAATAAAAACATAAGTATACTAAAAAATATCAATATTACAACTTGACAATAATAAAATTTTAATTCTAAAATAAATTCTAAACAGATCAAAATTAGTTGATTTAGTGTTAAGTAAGTTGATCGGTTTATAAATCGTATTTTAACGAGTCAACCCGTTTTGATCCGAACTCATTAAGATCAAATTCAAATCCATTAATTTTGTGTCGTGTTCATGTTGAGTTCACAGATCGTGTTACATATTACCACCCTTAATACTACAAATTCACGAGCTGGTAGACGGAGCAGGGTCCGAAATAGGCAACCCGAGCCACTAAGGTGATATTGGAATTGATAGGATAAATTTAAGAGATCTTGGGACATTTGATTCATTGTCACCGTCAAATCGTTTTACAACAATTCGTCTTGGAAACAAGAGATCGACGACAATTGGAGAATTATATGTACAGTGTGTGTGAGTCATGATTGTGACGCTCCGACTCCCACGTATAAAAAATATCGAAAATCATGACGTCAGGATGATGACAACACGGGTCACGCATCCCAACGTCAAGTGTCAAGTGTGTGTAACAAACAAACAGTACACAATAAATACGCAGCGGTTAATAATAAATAAATCATTAAGTACCAAATTTTGTTTAATAGAAAATTTACCAAAATACAAGTATACTGAAAGTTAAACAGTTATCTAAGAAAAACAGCAAAAAGTCAAAATATACACATAGAAAACAAATCCCATAATCCAAAACAGCAGCAACCACATGCCACCTCTCCACAAAACCGATCCCTAAGGCTCTGCATCAAAATCTACGGTACCAAAAATGGTACCGCAGGTAAGTAATAATCCAAACAATCTCCAAGATAAAAATACATTTAATGCAACCAACCATGCATGCATATAATGTACTATGCACCAAATCCAAAAATATCATTTTTTTCGAAAATGGATATTTTTCCAACACAAGCCAAAATCTCATTTTTTGCCCAAAAATAAAAGTTCATCATTTTCCCAGAAAATGATTTAGACAAAAATATTTATTGGACACTGTAGGCAGGAATCATAGGTGGGACTATACCACCATCTCTACTTACTACCATCCCTACAATTTCTTTCCAACACAACAAAAACCCAATGGAGCACTGTAGGCGGGAATCACAGGCGGGACAACACTACCATCCCTACGCATACACCGTAGGCGGAATCGCAGGCGGGACTATACCACCATCCCTGCTTACCACCATCCCTACAGTCTATTTTCCTTTTTCTCACATGAAAACTCAGTTTTCAAATAAACACATGAACATGAATACAGTTACACGAAAACTCAATTTTCAATTTACAAACATGAACATGCGTGCAAATGCAATGTGCCAAACAAACAACAATATCCAATAACCAACCAATTCCAATAACCAAACACACAACAACTCCAACCTCAAATCCATCCGACCCCCATAACTTCTCGGATTCAGTCCGGCACAACCAACCAATCACAATAATAATAAATGAGTTAACGTAAAAAATATTAAAATCTCAAAAAATATTTGAAAAAATACTTACAGCGCTTTATAATAATTTTTGAAGGATCATGGATGCTTTGAAAGCGACAAAACAGCAACCCCATAGTGTAAAATATATTGTGGCCGTGGGTCTCAAAAATCCACTTTTGAACGGAGTCAAACCAAGACTCGAAATTGATAGGGTATGGCCTAGGGAGGTCGGTGAAATTAGTGGTGGTGCTTTTTGGCCGTGGTGGCGGCGAAATAGGCGGTTTAAGGCCAAAAAGCTCAAATTGGAGATGGGGTTGGCTGGGCTTCACCTGTGACGGATCGGGGCTGGGGATGGGTGCTTTGGGTTGCTAAAGAGCCGCCGGTGATGTGGTGAAGAGCTGGTGGCCAGACGGCGACGCTGGAGCACCAAAGCCGTGCGGCTTCAAGCCGTACCTGGAGGAGAATGGCGGCGCAGGGCGGTCTGAGATTGGTAGGGTATGGTCGCCAACCAGTGGGGAGGAGATTGGGGTGGCGGGCGGTGGCGGTCACGGACGGCACACGGCGCGCAATAGCTATATAGTCCATTCGGGCTCTACACGGCAAGGAGAGAGATGGAGGGAGCGTGGGAGAGGGAAATCGGGTGGGGGTGGTCGCTAGGAGGTGTCGCCGGACGGTGGCTCACGACGGCACTGGGAGCTGAGGAACGCACGGATGGGAAGAGAAACAGGGGCTGGTTTTCAGGCACGACTAGGCAACAAACGAAATAAGGAGGAAAAGAAAGAAAAGAAAAGAAAAGAAAAAGGGAAAAAAGAAAAAGTGAAGGAAATAAATGAGATCCAATCCTCATAACTGAGGTTTCAAATATGATCCAACGAAAATGATTTTAAAAGCAATAAATTAAATAAAATAATTCAAACACTGTGAAAAACTTAAATAAAATAATAATAATTTTAAAACCCATAAACAAACTAATTTAAATTAAAAATCAATTTAAACCCAAAACAATAATTATTAAGAAAGCCCATAAAAAAAAATAATTTTCACAACTTAAAATATTATAAAATAATATAATAAAAACTCCATAATTTTAAAATAAGAGAATCAATTTTTAAATTAATTAAAATAATCATTCATTAAAAATAAGCTAAAATATTGGCATGTTACAATGATGTTGCATGGGCCACTGAATAGATCAAAGTTCGAATCAAGATGAAAAATGCAAAGAGCGTACATGCATGATAAATAAAAAAAAGATTTCAAAAAAATAATAAAAATTTTTGAGTATTTGTAACTTTGTACATGGGATAGCATATTGCATTAATTGATTTCTAGTGTTGAGGGTGTGTTTCACCACTTGGAACTCTTGATCTCCTGCAATCAAAGAGTAAGAAGGCTTCGGGGTGGTGAAGGGGAACCTCCAATACTTAAGTCAATAACGATAGGAGTAATCTCAAAGCCTATCAATGTTGTAGTCTCGTTTACGTACCTGGCCTTTAAATGGACATTTTGCCTTCTTTTGATCATTTAGGTTTAACCACCTTATTCGCTATTTGAAATTTGAATTTTCATTCCTCAGAGTTATCTATCTATTTTGAGTGTATAAATACCTTTAACAATGCTGCAATAGTTGGCGGACACTCTCTATATTGGTTTAGCTTGAACCTTACCAGATTAGGTGGGTATTTAGGCCTCAGGTGTCTTGCTGGGCTGTGGAGGTCCAGGACCAGAAAATACCATGCGGGCTTTTGGGAGTATTGGAGCCCTTCCATCTAGATCTCTAAGTTTCGAGTTAGAATTTATAAGTTATAAAGCCATCTTGGTTATTTTATATGATACACTTTCCATACACGACCACACGTAAAGTTATTTATAAGTTTGGCTAAATTGTTAAAATGTTGTTTTTTAATAATTTTTTAGTCAAAGGCTATATTTCATTTTTTTATGCAATGACTCTGAAATTACTACTTTTCTCAAAAATATAAGTTTATGGAAAGATGTATATTTAATTATTTATATTTTATCTTAATATTCTCATTCACGTGTAGAACAAACTCTCCCTCAATAAATAGGCTCAATAAGTGGAATATTTAATTAAATATATAAAGTATAGAGTAAGAGTTCGAACTCAAAATATTTGATATAATACCATGTGAAATCACCAGTAATTATTCCAAAAATTTAAGTTTATGGAAACAAGTAGATTTAATTATTTATATTTTATCTTAACAATGAAAATTTTCATCTAACAATTGTTTTTATCTAACTATCTTCTAAGCTAAAAGTTATTACAAATCTAACAATCTTATTTATCTATCTATCACTATGCATCAAATGGGAAATTTAATTTAACCATCTTTTTTATCTAACGATGGTAGTGTATCTAATAGTAATTTTATCTAAGTTTTATTTAACTCAAATCATGGTGTAATTTAAAATATAATAAAACTTGGGCAATTAATAGTATCTCATATAATATTATTTAGAATATAAAAAAATCAATAAAAATATTTTCTAGCAAAAGGAATAATATCTCATATTTGTTCGAGTGGTATTGTAAAAATTAAATTTAGCCAACATTTGACTAATTCAATGCAAGATTGTTTTTATGTAATTTGAATAAAATATACATATCTAGTCTACATATTATCGATTACGGATGCTACTGCACTTGGCTAGGAAGCGAGTAATACTAAATATAGTTATGGATTGTGCAAGTAACATGCACTTTTTTTGAAAAAGAGTAGGATCTATTATTAAAAAATTAATTTTTTTATATAAATTCTATATTTATTTACTTTTTTTTAAAAAAAATGTATGGTACTTATACATTTTATGATTACAAATATCATTTCAAAAAATATGACGGGACACTTTGGTTTTATTTTCTTATTGATTGGATAGTTGACTTTCCAAAGGAGAGTAATGGTTGAAACTATTGACAGACACGTGGAGTAATAGTCATTTGGTCATACCTTTACAAAGGAGAGGCTTGATTAATATGTGGTGAATAATGAATGGAAGGATATGTTTAAAGAAGCATTGGTAGAAGGGCTTGTTGCTAGAAGTTTAGATTATAAACCAATTACATTGTCTGTTATGGAGTCATTAGAAAGCAAAAGAGAAGACACTATCTTTTCAAATTTGAGGCGCGTTGGCTTAAGGAGGAGGAATGTGAGAAAATGGTTGAAAATGTATGGTCTGAAAAGTAGCAGTTTCATGAACCTATGAAATAAGTGCAAAAACTTTTAAGAGTTTGCATTGGGACATTGGTGTGTGATTTCAAAAGAAAAGATAAAGAGAGAAGTGGAAATATTGAATAATTGTATGCCAGGATAAAAGAATTACAAGATATGGAAAAGCCACAACATATAGTAGAAATACACAAGACTACAACTGGAAGTGGGGAGGCTCCTAGAGTTGGAAGATATAAGGTCGAGGCAAAGGGCAAAGAGAAATTGGTATTGTTTAGGTGACAAAAATACGAAATTCTTTCATGCTTGTGCCAATTAAAGAAAGAGAAAAAACCAAATCCTCTCTGTAGTGGATGCTCAGTCAAAGCTGAGAGTAGAACAAGAAGAGATTGATAAGGCTTTCAAACAACACTTTTCTGAAGAATACAGGTCTAAAGCTCCTTCCAAAAGAGTAATAGAGGACTATGTGCAGTCTCTAGAGGTACGAGTAACAAGCAGTATGAATGCTGAGTTGGAGAAAAACTTTACTAGAGAGGAACTAGAGGTAGCTCTGAAACAAATGGGACCTTCCAAATCCCTGGACCTGATGGCTATAGTGCATGCTTCTACCAAATTTTTTAGAGCATAATAAGTAATGATATAAGTGAGGCAGCTCCAAGTTTTTTAAATGGTGGTAAATTGGAAGACTCCATGAATTTCACCTATGTGGCCCTGATCCCAAAGTTAGCAGAACCAAAAAAGGTAGGGGACTTTAGGCCTATAAGTTTGTGTAATATTATGTACAAGCTTATAACTAAGGCCCTTGCAAATAGAATGAACAAGGTGCTAAATGAAATTGTCTCAAAGAATCAGAGTGCATTTATACCGGAAAGACTGATATTAGACAACATCATTGCAGCATATGAGGCATTGCATTCTATGAAAACAAGGCAGAAGGGAAGAGTGGGAACTATGCCCTTAAAGTTAGACATTTCAAAAGCTTATGACAGAATTGAGTGGTCCTATCTGGAAGCTATGATGGAAAATTTAGGCTTTGGAGACAGATGGATTAAATTGATAATGGCTTGCATAACTCAGTTACTTATGATGTGTTTATAAATGGGGAGCCTAGTGAGATGATATGTCCCACAAGAGGATTAAGGCAGGGGGATCCCCTCTCCCCCTACCTATTCCTTTTATGTGCTGAAGAGTTAAGTAATTTAATTAATGGGGCAGATACAAGGGAGAGATAAGGGGTGTGGCAGTGACAAGGGGAGGGTAAAACTTACTCACCTCGTCTTTGGATACGATTGCATAATATTTGGGAGAGCATGTTGGGATGAATGACAGAAAATCAGTTGTATATTAAAGCTGTATGAGCATGCATCAGGCCAGTGCTTGAATAAGCATAAGACTACCATCATATTTAGCTCAAATGGCAGAAATGAAGACTGGGATAGAATTGTGCAAGAGCTTGGAGCTAGGGTGCAAAATAACTATGAAAAGTATCTGGGTCTACCTACAATGGTGGAAGATCTAAGTACAATACCTTTCAAGATATCAAAGACAGAGTCTACCTTAAGATAAACAATTGGAAGAACCAGTTTCTATCAGCTGCTAGGAAGGAGGTCTTGTTAAAAGTTGTTTTCCAATCTATTCCTACCTACCACATGAGCGTGTTTTCTCTACCAAAGAGGTTGTGTAAGGAACTTGCAGTTTTAATGGCAAAGTTCTGGTGCAAGATAATGATAAAAAGATAAAGTGGATGAGTTGGGGGAAGATGGGGGCCTCAAAAAGTAGTGGAGGACTGGGCTTCATAAAGTTTCGATAAAGCTCTTTTAGCTAAGCAATGTTGGAGAATTCTAACTAATCTAGCTCCATTGCTGCAAGGGTGCTCAAAGACAAATATTTTAAGCAGACTAATGTGCTAGAAGCAAAGATAGGCAATGGCCCTTCTCTGATTTGGAAAAGCATGTGGGGATCCCTATAGCTTTTGAAGGAAGGGTTTGTTTGGAGGGTGGGAAATGGGCAGAGCATAAAAATAGGGAGGATAAATGGATTCCCAAACTATCCTCTTATAAGATTCAATCTCCAATAAAGAAGCTCACAATAGATGCTAGAGTGGTACAATTGTTTGATGGGAGTCAAGGAAGGTGGAAGGAAGATTTAGGAAGGAAATCTTTAGTGAAGAAGAGTTGGTGTTATGGATGGAGACAAAGTCTCATGCAAGCACCGAATGCACCAAGAATCAAAAGGTGCGGCTGCCTAATTAATGCACTAAGAAAAACAGAATCAAAAGGAGCGGCTGCCTAATTAATGCACTAACAGAGTCAAAAGGAGCGGCTGCTCAACTACCCTAGCGCCTTCTTCTTCCGTTTGTTGCTATAAATAGAAGTGTTGTGATATGTAGAGATGTAGAATACAAGAGAGTGCAAAAGAAGAGAGTGCAGCGTGTATAGTGGTGCAAGTGAGTGACAGAGAGTAAGAGAGTTTACAGAGTTTGTAAATTCGGTTTTCATAGTGAAGCACAGCAACAGTGGACGTAGGCAGTTGCCGAACCACTTAAATTTCGTCTCTCTATAATCTAGAATTATTCTCTGTCTGGAACGAAGTCCCCAACAACTGGTATCAGAGCGTGTTGGAGGACGGGAGTTTTTTTTAAAAAAGCTCATTCTTTAAACTTGATCGAAATCAAGTTTTAAATTACCACTAGATTACACAGATCTAGACGAAAATTATGGTGAAAATTTCGTCTCAAACGGAGCCCGGAGTGAGCCGCACGCTCCGCACGCGCCAACGCAGTTCAGTTAGACGCGCTCCCACGCGCACACGCTCCGCACGCGCTTCCAGAGGTTGAAGGCGGGCCGAGCCGTGTCCTCGAGCCGAGCCGATACCTTGAGCCGAGCCGTTTACCCGAGCCGAGCCGTGTCCCTGAACCGAGCCGAGACCTTGAGCCGAGCCGTGTCCCTGAACCGAGCCGAGCCGCATCCTGCCACATGTCGCACTCTGGTTGGCAGAAATTGTTTTGCCCCGTTTAAGCTCAATTTTGATCTGATTTTCACGATTTCGGACTCGTTTCCAGCTAATTCGAGTGTTCCGAACGCAACGGTAATCTTTGATTCCTCAAATTTGGACTTAGTTATAAAGTTATGGCTGGGGAGGAAGCTAAAGTCGCTGGTATCGAGAAATTTGACGGTACAGACTTTGCCTACTGGAGAATGCAGATAGAGGATTACCTCTATGGGAAGAAACTACATCTTCCACTCCTAGGAACAAAGCCAACTGACATGAGTAATGAAGATTGGAGTCTCCTTGATAGACAAGTGTTGGGAGTCATTCGACTAACATTGTCAAGATCAGTTGCACACAATGTGGGAAAAGAAAAGACCACAGCAGATCTAATGAAGGCTCTATCAAACATGTACGAGCAGCCATCAGCCAACAACAAAGTGCATCTGATGTACAAGTTATTCTACTTGAGAATGGCAGAAGGAACTCCAGTTATTCAACATTTGAATGAGTTCAACACCATCATCAATCAATTGGCCTCAGTAGGAATTGAATTTGATGATGAAGTACGTGCACTGATTGCTTTGGCTCAACTACCAAAAAGCTGGGAGGCCATGAGAACAGCTGTTAGCAACTCTTATGGCAAAACGAAGATGAAGTACCAAGATATCCGAGACCATATTCTTAGTGAGGAAGTTCGCAGAAAAGATGCAGGTGAATCATCAACTTCCAGTTCCGCCTTAAACCTCGAGACGAGAGGTAGAGGAGCCAATAAAAGTTCAAATCGAGGCAGGTCAAAGTCCAGAAGAGGCAGAAGTAAATCTAGGTCAGGAAAACAAGTACAGTGTTGGAATTGTGGCAAGACTGGCCACTTCAGAAATAATTGCAATGAAGCAAAGAAGAAGAATGGACATGACTCCGCCAATGCCACAACAGAAGACCTCCAAGATGCCTTACTCCTTTCAGTCGACAGCCAAATTGAATCTTGGGTGTTGGATTCAGGAGCCTCCTTCCACACTACAGCACACCGAGAAATCATGCAGAATTATGTCACTGGCGATTTCGGGAAGGTGTACTTAGCAGATGGTGAAGCGTTGGACATTGAAGGCATAGGAGATGTACGAATCAATCTGCCCAATGGAAGTGCATGGTTGTTACAGAAGGTGCGACATGTTCCTAAGCTCATGAGGAACCTGATTTCTGTAGGACAACTTGATGCTGATGGGCATTCGGTATTATTTACCGATGGCACGTGGAAGATAACGAAGGGAGCTATGGTAGTAGCTCGAGGCACAAAAACAGGTACTTTATACATGACTTCAAGTATTAGAGATACTATTGCAATTGCTGATGCAAATGCCAACCTATGGCATCAAAGGCTTGGTCACATGAGTGAGAAAGGGATGAAAGTACTATTATCCAAAGGGAAGCTACCAAAGTTGGAATCAACTGATTTCGACATATGTGAAGGTTGCATTTTCGGGAAACAAAAAAAAGTTAGTTTCTTGAAAAATGGGAGAACTCCAAAATCTACAAAGTTGGAGTTGGTGCACACAGATTTGTGGGGGCCATCCCCAGTCGCTTCTCTTGGAGGATCGCGGTATTATGTTTCCTTCATTGATGACTCAAGCAGAAAAGTATGGGTTTATTTTTTGAAAAATAAATCCGACACTTTTGACACTTTCAAGAAATGGAGAGCCATGGTTGAAAATGAAACAGGCTTGAAGTTGAAATGTCTGAGGTCAGACAATGGCGGAGAGTACATTGACGGAGGGTTCAAAGAATTCTGTGCTGGAAATGGGATTAGATTTCAGAAGACTATTCCCGGGACACCGCAGCAGAATGGCGTAGCTGAACGCATGAACAGAACTCTTAATGAACGCGCAAGAAGCATGAGGCTGAATTCAGGATTGCCTGAATGTTTTTGGGCTGACGCAGTTAACACTGCAGCCTATTTAATTAACCGGGGACCATCAGTACCCTTGAAGTTTGATCTACCAGAGGAAGTCTGGAGCGAAAAAAAGGTGAATCTTTCTCATTTGAAAGTTTTTGGCTGTGTATCATATGTTCACATAGATTTTACTGACCGTAACAAGTTAGAAGCCAAATCTAGAAAATGTTTTTTCATCGGTTATGGGGATGAAGAATTTGGCTATCGATTTTGGGATGATAAAAATCACAAAATCATCAGAAGTAGAAATGTGATATTCAATGAGCAGGTTCTGTACAAAGCTAGGTCACAAGCTGAACCTGAGGAGCAGCCAAAGAAGCCTGAGGTTGTTGACTTTGATGTTACTCGAGTCAACACTGATCAGATCGAGGATCAAGAGAATGATGATCCACAGATCGAACAAAGTACACCACCCACTGCCATTCGAAGATCTTCAAGAACAATTAGGCCACCACAGCGGTTCTCACCATCTCTACACTATATTCTGCTAACAGATAATGGTGAACCAGAAAGTTATAATGAAGCACTACAAATTGAAGATTCAATCAAGTGGGAGAAAGCCATGCAAGATGAGATGGACTCACTGATGTCAAATCAGACATGGGAGCTGACTAAGCTTCCAAAAGGCAAGAAGGCTTTGCACAACAAATGGGTGTATAGAATCAAGGAAGAGCACAATGGTAGCAAGCGCTACAAAGCCAGAATGGTCGTGAAGGGGTTTCAGCAGAAGGAAGGTGTCGACTACACAGACATTTTCTCCCCAGTTGTAAAATTGACCACGATCAGGCTAGTGTTGGCAATTGTGGCTGCAGAGAATCTACATCTTGAGCAGTTAGATGTGAAGACCGCATTCCTTCATGGTGATTTGGAGGAAGACATTTATATGCACCAACCACAAGGATTTTCAGTGAAGGGAAAAGAGAATCTAGTCTGCAAACTAAAGAAAAGCTTGTATGGCCTAAAACAAGCTCCACGACAATGGTATAGGAAGTTTGACAACTTCATGTGCAGTAATGGGTTCACAAGACTGCAAGCAGACCATTGTTGTTATATAAAGAATTTTGACAACTCTTATATCATTCTACTTTTGTATGTGGATGATATGCTCATTGCAGGATCAAGCATCGAGGAGATCAATAAGCTAAAGAAGCAGTTGTCAAAGCAGTTTGAGATGAAGGATTTGGGTGCTGCGAAACAAATCCTTGGTATGAGAATCATTAGAGACAGGGCTAATGGTACTCTTAAGCTTTCACAGGAGGAGTATGTGAAGAAGGTGCTCAGAAGGTTCAACATGGACAAGGCGAAACCAGTAAGCACACCCTTAGCTAGTCACTTTCGACTAACTAAGGATCAATCACCAAAGACGGAAGAAGAGCAAGAATGCATGAACAGAATACCCTATGCATCTGCTATTGGTAGTCTTATGTATGCCATGGTCTGTACAAGACCAGATATTGCACAAGCAGTGGGAGCTGTGAGCAGGTACATGAGTAATCCAGGAAAGCAGCATTGGGAAGCAGTCAAGTGGATTTTGAGATATCTACAAGCCTCGTCAGATACGTCACTATGCTTTACAAAAGCAAGTTTAAAGCTACAGGGATATGTAGATGCTGACTTAGCAGGTGACGTTGACAGCAGGAAAAGTACTACTGGATTTGTGTATACGCTGGGTGGTACAGCTGTATCGTGGGCTTCTAAGTTGCAGAAGATTGTTGCTCTCTCAACTACAGAAGCCGAATACGTTGCAATAACTGAAGCAGGGAAGGAAATGGTTTGGTTGCAGTCATTCTTGGAAGAATTAGGAAAGAAGCATAAAAAAGGTATTTTGCACAGTGATAGTCAGAGTGCTATTTTTCTTGCAAAGAATCCAGCCTTTCATTCCAGAACAAAACACATACAGTTGCGATACCATTTTATTCGATCTCTTCTCGATGGTGGACAACTGATACTTGAAAAGATTCGAGGAACAGAGAACCCAGCAGACATGCTCACAAAAGTAGTTACTGCTGACAAACTGAAGTTGTGTATAGCTTCAGTTGGTCTCCATACTTAAGGCATAACTTGAAGTTGCTGTGACGCTATGAAGACATATAGACTCATTTGTCTCCAAGTGGGAGATTGTTATGGATGGAGACAAAGTCTCATGCAAGCACCGAATGCACCAAGAATCAAAAGGTGCGGCTACCTAATTAATGCACTAAGAAAAACAGAATCAAAAGGAGCGGCTGCCTAATTAATGCACTAACAGAGTCAAAAGGAGCGGCTGCTCAACTACCCCAGCGCCTTCTTCTTCCGTTTGTTGCTATAAATAGAAGTGTTGTGATATGTAGAGATGTAGAATACAAGAGAGTGCAAAAGAAGAGAGTGCAGCGTGTATAGTGGTGCAAGTGAGTGACAGAGAGTAAGAGAGTTTACAGAGTTTGTAAATTCGGTTTTCATAGTGAAGCACAGCAACAGTGGACGTAGGCAGTTGCCGAACCACTTAAATTTCGTCTCTCTATAATCTAGAATTATTCTCTGTCTGGAACGAAGTCCCCAACAGTTGGACTAATTTGCAGCATTCTCATTAGTCAGTCAGGTTTGCCTGATAAGCAAACTTAGGCAACCTCAAAGAATGGTATTTTCAAAGTCAAATCTGCATACCATCTTGAGCTGAGCTAAAACAGAAAGGTGAGTGGGGAATCATCCTATGGGTCTGAAGGGAAAGAAAGGTGGAATACTCTTTGAAGGCTAAATGTTCTAGGGGTGATTAAGATGTTTGTATGGAAAGCACTTAACAATTTCTTACCAACAAGGTGTAACCTGTTTAAAATGAGGGTATTCGAGACTCCATGTTGTCCCATATGTGAGAAAGAGGAAGAAACCACTTGCCACGCCATATGGAGTTGTCTAGCTACATTAGATGTATGGGTAGAGAAGGGTGGTCCTGTACAGAAATGGTCTTCTAGTGAAGTTAATGTTGGCCTTGTATGGAAGAAGATGGTAGAGAGATTAAATGATGAAGAACTTGAGTTAGCAGCCACTGTCATGAGAAATATATGGCTGAGAAGGAACATATTTGTGTTTGAGGAGCATTTTCTCAGTCCAGACACAATCTTTAATTAGGCCAAGACTAGTTTAATAGAATATAAGCAAGCCCAATGTAACCAGAGTAGGAATTCAGTAAATACTCAACTAAGCAGAGATATGGTTAGATGAAAAGCTCATGTGGAAGGTGTTGTGAAGGTAAACTGAGATGCTGCTTTTGATTTTAAAAAAAAAAAAGATGGATTAATTGTGGTTATCAGAGATGAATAAGGGGAAGTCATTGTCTCTTTATGTTTGTCAAAAACACAGATCACGTCTCCATCCTTAGCAAATTCCATAGCTTTGTGTAGAGCTTTAAAACTATGTGCAGAGCTCAACATTGGCAATGTTGTACTAAAAGGGGATGCTATGGAATCATTAGAATAGTTAACAACACAGAGGAGCACTGGGAATGGAATGGTTAGTTAATAGAAGACATTGGAGGAGTTCTGTAAACAGACCTCCTTGGAAAGTTTAGCATACTTATAGGGAAGGAAATAAGGTACCTCATTTCTTAGCAAAATTTGCTTATAGTGTAAATGAAGAGAAAGTTTGGCTAAAAATTGGCCCGGAGGGTACTTTAGTTTTATTTCATGTATTGATTAATTATTGATGAATATAGAATTCATGGTTTTATTCAAAAATAAAAATAAAAAACTTTAGTAGTTTCGGGTTACTATCAATTGTGTGGTTCACGATTCTTTTTGTATCGAGTTTAGGATTTTGTACGGAAAGAGAATATTTAATATTATTTGAAAGATTATAAGAAAAATAATGTATACAATATAGAATAATTTTACTTAGCATTTTACACATAACACACCATAATTTTTTTTTTTTATAATTTTTTTCCCTTTTTCCCTTAACAAGTATGTAGTATATAGATGATAAGTAAAACAACTTAATTAATTTAGCAAGAATAAAGTAAAAATAAAAATTTAAAATATATATGATATATGGTGTATGGGATGATGAGTATCATAACTAATACACTATATTGCTCTTGCGTATCACATTAAATATTTTAGGTGCTAGATTCTTATATATCAATGTTTATTTGAATTATATCAAAACATGAGATAATCTTTGTTGAAAATGTTTATTTAGAAGCCTTTCTTTTAACACACTCAGCATACCGCTAATATGAGAGTTTTCCACATCAATAATGCTAAAAAATAGTTGGTGTTTTAATTTCTTTTTAAAACTATAATGGGTCCCACTTTAAGTGATGTATTAACACATCGCTTCTGTGTGGTAAAAGTCAATCGGGGATCATTAAGAGAAAAATTGTTACCAAGGTTTTAGATTTCTCCTACTCTTTTCAAAAGAAATACATAAAACTATACATTTTATGCCTGTATAAATTATTTACGTTATTGTTATCATTGATGTTAGTTTGACTTTCTAATGGCATATATAAAGGAGAAGATCGATAAATGTCGTACCTTATTAAATGAAGTGGAAAAATTGGGCATTTCTAGATTGTAATTATTTTTTAAAAAGAAAACACATTGTGTGATGTATACAACACGCAACAAATGTGTTGTCCGTCTTAGAATCTGCATACACTAATAGTGGAAGTTGTTCGTGCATGCGTATACATAGGATTCACCTCTACAATTTGAATCACTTCGAGTTCATGCATTATGCATTAGTGCCAATGCCATGCGGGGCTGCTGCATGTCATTAATTAGTAATTTCCTTCTCATCGTGTTGGCAAAAGCCCACGACCCTTTCGTTTGGATCGAACTCAAAAAGCTGCTCCACAAATGGTGTTAAATGATTAAATGGTAGTACTACCATGAGCTTATGTTATGCATGGGTCGTCTTTGAGCTAATCGGAGTACCTCTTATTTTTATTATTTCATTCTTGCTTAGTAAAAAATCAATTTAGCGAAAAATGACAAAATTATGAGGTTGAAGTTTTTCCTTCGTAGATTTCCTATGTTACTACCATGACCTTATGGTATGTATGTCTCATTCCCGCATCAATCAGAGAACGTCTTATTTTTACACTCTGTCATTGTCAAACCCAACAATCTCCCTTGGAGATTGGTACAACCAACACATCACCATCTGCCTTTACAATTGAAATCCTCCACCTCTGTGACTCATAGCCCCTGTCTTCAAGCTAGAAGACAAACTGAAGTTACTCATGTGTAACACCTTTAGTCAACACATCTGCAGGGCATCTCTCAACTCCCACTACGCTGGGAATATCTCGTCTCGTATAGCCCCTGGCACACATCAGAGAACCAATAACTTAGGCCTCATTCTCTGGCTTAGGCGACTGATCCCTCATCATGCTACCATCTTGTTCAGTCTTTAGCCAACGCACCCACATTTTGTGGAGTGCCTGTTTCCTTTCTGGAAGTCCAATCAACTTCTTCACAACTAACTCTCACTTGCTTGAACTTCCATCTTGTAAGATTTCGATGTAGTTTTGCAGTTTACGACCTTTATTCAGTAGCATATAGTTCAAGGTGAGTGAATATCGTTGCGAAGGTCTGGTCGTCCTGGAAGTTTTACTAGTAGCAATTATAGGTGTGGATGACCTTGGATCACCAGATGTGCTATCCTAGTCTCTCATACCTTTGCTCTACACTATGGTCTTAGGAAATTTATCTAGTCTTACAAATATTGATTCATGAGGAACTGCAAAAATGATCCTCTTTTGCTTCCCCAACTTCACATTCAGAAGTGTCTTCCCCTCTTGATTCATGTGGTCGAGCATGATGTGTCGCAACTCTGTATTATCAGGCACATCACTAGATCTGGATGTCAAATACATAGTATATGTTCTTTAAACACAAGTGAAGACCACCATCGCACCCTTCCTGACCTTCCACATAGCTCCTAAAAAGACTATTGAATAACCGCTATCTTCAAGTTGTCCCACATAAATCAAGTTTTTCTTCAACTTGAGAGTATGTCTGACATTCTACAAAGTCCACACATTCTCGTATAGGAGTGTGATGTTTACATCTTCCAATCCCACTACATCCAATGCTCAACAATATAGTTGCATAATTTCTCGATGTGAAGTGATATGAAAGGAAGCCCCTGAATCCAACTTCCAATCATCAACATAACTATGAACTCCAAGAAATAGTGCATCTTGTATTTCCTCGGTCACTACATTCACAGTGTCGTCCTCAGTCCTCTTTGGATTTCAGCAGTCTCTTTTGATGCGGCATGTCTTGCCATAATTCCAGCAAGTGATTTGTTGTCCAAACCTTGACTTGCTTCTACCCCTATTTTTGGACTTTGACCTGTTATGTCCTCTACTTGAATGTCAATGTTCAAGACAGAACCCGAACCTGAGATCTTACTAGAATCCCTTTTGAGTACCTCCTCAGCAAGAATCAGATCTCGAATATCATCGTATTTCAACTTCATCTTACCAGCAGAATTACTCATAGTCATTGTCATGGCCTCCTAACTATTCAGCAATAATGCCAATAGGATCAATACCTGAATCTCATCATCAAATCCGATTTCGATAAACGACAATTGGTTTGTGATAGTGTTAAACTTATTCAGATGTTGGGCAACATATGTACCTTCTATCATCTCAGGTTGAATAATTTCTTCATCAAATGCACTTTATTATTCGTTGATGACTTTTCATACATGTCTGACAAAGCTGCCATAAGATCTATTGTGGTCTTTTCCTTTATAACATTATGTGCAACTGATCTCGACAAGATTAGCCGAATAACCCTCAAGACCTATCGATCTAATAGTAATAGGTTCCAATCAGCATCCTCCATGATATTCGGCTTCTTCCCAAACAAAAGGAGATGAAGTCTATTCCTATAGAGATAATCCTTGATCTATATTCTCCAACACCCAAAGTCTGTGCCGTCAAAATTATTGATTCCAACCTTTGCTTTATCTCCTATCATCGATCTCCCTTATATCCGAACCTTGGCTTGGATATTAGTTGTTATGAAAAATAATTAAATAAAAGTAAAACAAAACAATAAATCAATCACATGATACAAAAATTTACATGGTTCGATAACATGCCCACGGAAACACACACACACACACACACATATATATATATGTATGGTTGTATTGCCATACTCAGAACGATTTTAATCTCTTAATGAATGTCAAAGTACAACATTGTGGGTCGAAATTACAATACTCAGAACTGTCATATTGTTCATAATAAATACATATATGGTTGTACAGTGGAAATCCTAATTTCATAATTACTAGATATTCACTCAAGCAAAGTGTTGAGCGAGCTGTAAGCAAACTCTCTATTTGATATTCGCTCGAGCGACATGTCGACTGAGTATCAAGCGAACTCTCTGTCTGAGATTCGCTCGAGTGATCTATTGTGCGAATGTCTAGCGAACTTTCTGTTTGGCAATTCTCGAGTGAACTTTCAGCCCAAACCTCATTGAAATTCCACCCTACGGAAATAGGCCTTAGAACATGTTTGGAGTTGCGTTAGAGGTCATAAAAAGTGTTTAAGTAGCTTCTAAAGTTTTTTAATGATAAAACTAGTTTGTTTGATTATTACATATTAAAAGTATTTTCACTCCCAACAAATCTAAAAAGTACATTTCAAGAAAAAAATATCATTTCGATACTTTTTCTCAAATATGTTTTTCCAAATAATGAAAAATGTAGTTCTAATTTTAAAGAATATTGTTATTGGGTGAAAAAAAACCGAAAAACCAGTGGGTTCGGTTCGGTTGCTTTTAGTTCTTAAGAAACGGAACTAGGGGTGTAAAAAAAAGAAAAACCGATTGAACCAAATTGAAACTAGGTTCAGTCCGTACTGGTTCAGTAGGAGTAGTGTTTCTCATTGGTGAAACTCCAATTCTTTGTTGGCGAGGATAAACAAGCATCTCCATTTGAGTCTTTTTGCTTCACTTGTTTTGTTTGCTCGTTTCCATTATGTTTTGTATCGAAGTGATATTTAGATTTTCCAAATACAAAAACTCGTATTTATTATTGTTGTCCGTCACATAGCAAGAATTAATAATTATATAAGCTTTTCTTTTATGAACTTCAGTTTGCCTTCAAATATTTAGAAAAATAAAATAAAAAGGAAATGATCTCAAGTGAGCTAAAATATGCTTTATAATGGGCTGAGTTCATTATAATGGGCCGAGTTAATTACAAATAAGAGGTATTAGGCTTCTTAGGCCGCCCTGACCCTAGTTAGTTAGAGTCCGATTGAATACTTAGAATTATTTATTTCAAATTTTGATATTCATCATCTCATACGTCGTATTTTTTTTTATTCATCTTAAACTAATTGAGTTATTCTACTCATTATCTATACATTACATATTTAGTAAGAAAAAAAAATCATATGTAGTGTGGAGATGATGAGTACTATTTTTCATTTCAGAATACTTGTAAATAATAATGAAATAGTTGGAGTTAATATATTTTATTAGATTTTAGAAAAATGAGTGAGAAAAAGCTGAATAAATATATTATAAAGTTGAAAAATTGTTTGATTTTAATTTTTTAATATTGTCTTTATTTTAAAATTTAAAAAAATTGCATTATTTTGTGTGTTTTGTTTGAGAGTTTAGAAAAATTATAATGATTATATGAAAAAATTAAAAATTTGAAATTGAAAATATTTTATATTCAAGTGATATTTGAAAAGAGAATACATGAGAATAATTTAGTATCCAAACGGACCCTTATAGCTGGGATCTAAAAAACCTAAACCAAAACATTTATTGAATAACTTGCTCTATATATATACACCATCTCGCCTGCAAAAGAAAAAAAAAAGGCGCCTACAAAAAAACATACCATCTCTACCGTGTTTTATTTATTGAACATTTGTTTAATATTGTTCAAAAAATCTATTAGGGCAATTACATTTATTTTCTAAGTCTGTCATCCTCTTCTCATTTTTTTTTTTTCAGGAAATCTACACTTAATTTACATCCCTTAATTCTCGATTTGTATTCATTTATGTTGCAAACTACAAAATTGTTTAATTTCACCTTAAGCTTATAATTCTGATCATTTACACTCCCATTAAGATAAGAACGTTGAATGATTGAATTGATTAAAAACTGTGTGAAAATGATCAAAATTGTTTACGTTTCGTACATTTTTCTGTTCGTGCATATATTTTAAGAGCAGTGTTAGGCTACCACCCAGCAATGACCACTAGGCCTGCCGCCTAACACAAAGTTGTGTTTTTCCTTTTATTTTCTTTTTCTTTTTATATTTTTTTAACAAATTTAAATATTTTTAAAAAATAAAAAATACACCAATATACTAAAAGTTACTTTTTTGATCATTAAGTAAAAAAAATTAAAAAATAAAATATATAATCGGTCAAAATGAGAGGGCAAACTCATATGGCATACTAGTATTTCTCTATTTTTAACTATCCATACATATTTTATTGTACGTGCATTCATATTTTACTATGAGTTGTGTTAGGCTACCAACCAGTAATGATCTCTGGGCATGCCGCCTAACTAGGACAAATTTATCTTTTTCTTTTTTTCATATTTTTTTAATATATTTAAATATTTAAAAAATAAAAAAATATATTAATATATTAAAAATTATTTTCTTAATCATTAAATAAAAAAATTAAAAAAATTAAATATATAAACAGTCAAAGTAAAGAGACAAACTTAGATTCTATACTAACATTTCTCATTTCACTATATGTACATATTGTTTTTATTCTTATTTCTTTATTATTCTTATTTATATTTAAGATAATAACATATATAGAATCAGAGTGACGTAGGCGGACTCTCTTTTCTTCTTCTTTTTTAAATATTTGATCTATTAGCTGAATAGATAAGGATAATGTGGTATTTTTATTTATCCTAAAATTTACTATTTTTTAAATTATTTATATAAATCATATTTTTAATAATATGATATTCTATAATCGAGTATAAAATTTATGACTATAACTGATAATTATTTAGAATACTGGCAGTGACTTTTCTATCTTTATTTTCATCTTTAAATTTGAAGAATTTGTCTTTAAAAATATCTACATTGATTTCTTCATCTTTATATTTTTACATAATTATAAACAGTAATTTTTCAAATATGAAGAAGTACTGTTCATTCTTCAAACATTATTTTACTATTTTTTCTCTCTTATACACATTAAAATTAACTTTGTAAAATTTATATTAAAATAATTTAGATACATAAAATTTTTATTAAGCAGATAATACAAAGTGGATGTTAATTATAAAATATCTATATAAGATAATTTTAGAAAACAAATAAAAAATAAAAAAATAATAATATTTTATTATTATTTGGTTCAAATATACATAAACCAATGTGGGAATCATTATTCAAATATAAAATCATTATTCAAAAGAGATAATTTTATATATGAAGATAAAGAAACCACTGTCAATACTCTTAGAAGAGAATATGTAAATTGTATTGCTCATGCAACAGGTTGAATTCTAAGAATCTAAATTGAAACGGGTGCCTGCTGTACGTACGTATTTTACTATATGTACGGATTTTTTCTGTACGTTATTTTTCCTGTACATTTTCTTTACCTTTTTTTCCTTACGTTTTTTTTATGTACGTTTTTCTTACGTTTTTTCCTGTAAGTTTTTTTTGCTGCTGTAAGTTTTTTTGCTGTACGTTTTTTCTGTACGTTTTTTTCTGTACGTTTTTTCTGTACGTTTTTTGCTATACGTTTTTTTGTACTTTTTTTTGCTGTACGTTTTTTTTGCTGTATGTTTCTGTAAGTTTTTTTTCTGTACGTTTTTCCTATACGTTTTTTTTCCTGTAAGTTTTTTCCTGCACGTTTTTCCTATACATTTTTATGTACGTTGTTTTGTTGTATGTTGTTTTGCTTTACGTTTTTTCCTGTACATTTTTTCTGTATGTTTTTTTACCTCTACGTTTTTTTTCTGTACTTTTTGCGGTACATTGTTTTTGCATTACGTTTTTTTCTGTACGTTTTTTCTGTACTTTTTTTGGCTGTACGTCTTTTTCTGTACGCATTTTTTTGGTACGTTTTTTTATTCCTGTACGTTTTTTTAATTTACGTTTTTCCGTACTTTACTTACAATTTTTTACTGCACGTTTTTTTATTCTTTTTTCTGTGCCCTTTTTCACTATAGTAAAAACGTTAATTTATTTATTTAAAATTGGAACTCATCATTAATAATAAGAGATAATGATAGACTTACAATCATTTTATCACCACTTTACTATTTAGTGTATTTTTTTTAATTTTCTTTTAAATATTTTTTAATATTTTTAATCATTAAAAAAAATTTAAAAATATACAATTTCACAAATAGTCATTTTCTTAACTATTAAACAAAAGAAAAATTTTTAAAAATTAAAAAAAGTAGTAGAAGGGTAGTACAAAAGTGGTAAGGCTATCATTATTCTAATAATAAAAGAATGTTAATAATAGGTTTACTATCTTCCTATTACTCTTTTACTACTTTATAGTGTATTTGAAATTTTTTATTTTCTTATTATTTTCTTTTAAGTATTTTTTTCACATCTTTAATTTTTAAGAAAAAATTAAAAAAATACAATTTCATTAGTAGTTACTTCCTTAACCATTAAGTAAAAAAATAATAAATGAGTAGTAGAAAATAATAAGCCTATCATTATCCATAAAAGAATTAATCATTACAAATCATATCTTTCATTACAAAGAAAAAATTTAAGTTGGTCCATCCATCCATCATTGCTCTCCTTTTGCCCTTATGGACAAACTGAGTCACAATGTTTCCTTCTCTACAGATGAATCGAGCATCCCAATCTGAGCTTTGAGAGAAAACTTATCTTATGTTATCCATCAATTGGGCATCTATGCCCATTTGTCTTCACTATCTCCTAAGGCCTTGACCACTGTTTGAGCATCACCCTAAAAAAGTACCGACTTTTACATCAAGCTCTCTGCAAAGCTCGGCTACTCTCCATAAAGCAAAGCATTCAACAAGAACAAATTAGCCTATGAATTTCTTAACAGCACACAAAGAAATCAGGATCTCTCCCTTGTATTTTCTTGCAATGATACATATTCCCATTTTTTGATTTGCCACATCCAGTATTGCATCCAAATCGATTTTAGTAAAGCCTCCAGTTGATGGAAACTACTTGGTTTCTCCTCTCCTCAAACCTTCCCCATTCTGTGTTGCCCACCTCTCAGCCTTTGTGTTTCTTGAAATTCTTCAAGATTAGATAAGGCACCTTGTATTACTTTAGACTCTCAAACTTGTTATCAAATATTGCTTTATTTCTTCTAGTCTAAATTCCTTTTGTGTATACATACCATCTCTACCGTGTTTTATTTATTGAACATTTGTTTAATATTGTTCAAAAAACATATTAGGGCAATTACAAATATTGTATAACTCAATTCATATATATATATATATATACACACTAGTAAGGAGGCTACATGCAAGGCACGTATTTCCCTTGTACGTAGTGTCTGGTTGGAGGAAAAAAAAATCCTATACAAAAATAAAATCTCTTTGAAGAAGCATATAATAGTAACAATTTATTAATTAAATAAAAGTTCTTTTAAAACAAATTCTGAACAACCCATAATTAAAAATACCATTATTTACATAAATGGGCCCATATACAAAATCACAATTCAATTGACAAGCTCATGAGAGTTGCATATCCAAAATCACCAAATTTATAAACACAATTTTTTACATAAATATTATCAATTTTATAAACAGAAAAAAAAAATTAATGCATGTGAAAGTTACAATCATATATAATTGTCCATTATATGCATGGTAGCATGCGTATAATGTAGTACAATATGTAGTAATTGAAAGTCGACGAATCCAAATTTGTTTATTCAATAAAAGAGTCGGATAGAAATAAGATTAGTGTGTTGTGTAGTACAAGTCGGATTAATAAACCGATCGACGCTGCAAATGGCGATCTACAGGATGGAAATGATAAAAACGTAGATAAGATAGAGATCAACTAATAATGCAATATGAAATGAATAATTTGGTTTCACTCACCAATTACGTGCATGCTAGCTAGCTAGCTGCATGATTTGATCGACACCACATAATATATATAATTATATGCTAGCTAGCATATAATTATTACTAATAAGACACTATTCACTGGTTGCAATTTTTCAAAAAAAAAAATGAGTGGCTCTACAGCCTCCGCTCCTGTTGAAGGCTCCCGCTAGTGTATTTTATGTTTTTTTGTTTTTTTTTTCAAATGCATTTTTTTAACATTTTTAAATATATTTTTTTAAAAAATTCACAATATCAATAAAAAATATTTCCTTAATTATTAAATTAAATAAATAAATAAATTCCAACGAGAGCCCCAGCAAGAAGACTAACATTTTCCAAAAAATTGTGCCTGCCTAGCTATATATATATGAGCTTATGTCATACTGCACCCACGACAACCCATCTAAAAAGGTCAAGGTCATTTTTGTCAATATATTAAAAGGGTTCAAAACCTTTAGAAGATACTACTCGACAATGGAATTTTAATGGCAATCTTTGTAATTATAGTAAGCTATTTATGTACTAGTCTGGAAAGCTGAAGACTTAAAAGTAATTTAAAGTAGCAAATCAATCCACATGACACTGTCTAAGCCAACACAATAAATCCTAAAATCCCTCTTCTTCTTCTTCTTCTTCTTCTTCTTCTTCTTCTTCCTCTCTCTCTCTCTCTCTCTCTCTCTCTCTCTCTCTCTCCGTTACTGAGTCACCTTCTCCGCAACTCTCTCCTTTGTATCGCCATCAAATCCTCTCATCACCAACCGCAGCCGCCACTGTCTTCCTCCTTCCGTTTATCTCCACCAACTCCTCTTCCATCTCCCTCTCTCTCTCTCTTTGTCTTGTCGTGACTCGATCATGCTCTTTCCTCTTACCTCTATGTTCTGTCCAACGTCCACCAACAACAACCGCCACTCTCCACAACCTGCAAACTCACGCCGCCTCAATGCGTCGGTGTAAGGAACTCTAAAATCTCACTTGTTTCTATTTGTTAAATTGTCTCACCACCAATTTTTTTTTAGACCTAAACATGTATTATATAATGTGTATTTCGTTTAATTTGATAATTGGTTTCATCCAAGTTAATGCATGTCTATTGAAACCATTATTTCGAATGAATGGTAACCCATAATATACATGTGAGTGTTCTACACAACTTCAAAAAATCCAAAGAGCTTTAACTAAGAAGAGAGATAAAGAAAACTCATACCCACGTAGTTGCGAGATTCACAGGCAAGAAGAGAAATTCCAACGCTGAAGAACCCAGAAATTTGTGTGAGAAAGTGAGGAGTAAAAGACAATAAAACATGAGAAAGTGATAGGAAAGGGATTTCGACCGACTTTTGGATAACAAGAAACCTGTAAAGCGATAAGGAAAACACTTTAAAAATACACTTTACGCAGTCGGTGAGAGGAAGAAAAACACAAATGACAAAAGGATGGGAATTTTGTGAGAAAACAAAGGGCAAAATTAGAAAAAAAAATCATGGACAGGAAAATACTATTCATCCATTATAGAGCATTCAAGGGCACAATTGTAATAACAGTCAGTTACACATGGGTATATGCGGAATATAAAGTGTCAAACAAAAATACTATTCATTTCTGTTCATATGCCGATAGCCGCTTTTAATATATGCTACTTATCATCTTCACATACCACACTTATTTTTATTTATTTATTTACTTATTAAAAAAAAATTTGGTTGTATTCTTCATAAATTAATTGATTTCACCTACTCATCATCTAAAGATCACATATTTGGTAAGAGAAAAGATAAATAAAAAATAAAAAATTTATGTGTAGTGTGTGGTGTGAGGATGATGAGTAGAATTTTTCATTAAATATATATATATTTATATTTATATTCCTCTAAGCCCTTAGAACTCGATTAAAAATTACAAAAGATTCAAGTACATCATGTAGTAGCGGACCCTCTCTCCAAATTATGGAAAGGCTACTTTTGTAATTATACCAAATAGATATATGATTTATATTATTATGAAAAATGCTACTGTATCGAATATGTGTACTAAATGTGTTTTTTTTAAACATTTGTGTGTGTGTTTTTTTTAATATTTAAAACAAAATACATACACATGCATTAACAAAAAAAAAAAAAAACAGAATACACTATTCGGTGCCATTTCGGTACCAAATATCGGTGGGACTTCCCTGTAATTATACTGCACAGCCTTTTCTATTTCTTTAAAGTGTAATGCTAGGGGCAGTCGGGCGGGGTAAGCGGCATGCAGTCGGCCCGATGTGGCATTTGCCACGTCAATTTTTAAAAAAAAAAAGTCAAATGTGAAAACAAGAAATGCGGGAAAAGTACGTAGCTTCTTCTTTAAGTTTCATTTCTAGCCCTTCCGAGAAGCTGTGGCGAGAAGCTCTGGGTTGCAGTGCCGAAGACCCACCATTGTTCTTGCTTTGATTGTTGAAAGGGAGTGGAAAAAGAACTGAAAAAAACGTTGAGCAGTCGCGTGGGGGGTAAGCGTCATCTACATTTGGAATTCGGCGTCGTCGTCTGTAAACAAACCGGTAAGAAATCACGGTGGGTCTTCGTCTTCTTCTTCACAGTGCTCTACCGTGTGGGTCTTCGTCTGCTTCTTCACGGTGTGGTAAGAAATCACAGTTTGGGTTGTGCGGCTTTGAATGTATTGGATGGATGAATTTGCTCTGTTTTGATGAAATTTTCTGAAGCTCCGTTGTGAGGCTTTTTCTTTACAATGGTTAAAGTAATTTCCTTTTTATGGGTTTCGGTTCAACCAGTCTGGCAGCTTCCTACAATCTCCATGCAGAAGAAAAAAAATTACAATTAATAATGACCCTTCTTACTGATAATCCAGTGACAATTAGAAAAAAAAATATTTCTTATTTGGTGCATGATTGTGATTTGAAATTGTGCAGTTTGATGCTCTTGATCTGTTGAATGGCTTCATGAATTTTCTGAGCAAGGCCAACTGTTTTGTGGTGCTACAAGGACAAGCTTGAACTTAACAGGTGAACTTTACCGCACGGATTTTCTTCTTCCACCTGGGCTGTGGAATTAGTAACGATTGTTACTTGTTTCTCCAAGCTATCAGAGCTAACAGATTTTCTTCGTCCATCTAGGCTATTGTTTCTCCAAGCTTGAACTCAACAGGTGAACTTTACCACATGTAATGAATGTTTCTCCAAAATGATGTCCCATATACCATAAAGGGATGTGCTGCATTATTTGATTTAGTTATGAACCACTGGCATTAAGATAGGATGTGCATGTCTACTGATAGTATATCAAGAGCACTCGAAAAGTGATATCTACTTCCTAAAAGATTAAATTTTATCGGATTATAAAATTTGCTGCACGTGCACATCTCCATGTGTATACAGAAATTTAATTGGAAACCATTGCTCTTTTTTACAAGAGCACTAAAAGAGAATTAATTGCTCTTTTTCTCACGAGCACTAAAAGAGAGTTAATTGCATGACTACATTTAATAATTAGTTTTGGTTATTAATTAAATGTTTGCATTGTTGCAAAAAGTTTAAGTTAGTCGGTATTTTTTGAACATGTTGAAGTATTTGAACTATTTTGCTCTTATAAGAATTGTTGTATAATTTTTTTATCTTAGTTGAAAGATTGTCAGCATGGGAAAAGGGGAAGAAAACCCATCTCTCTTAACACCATGTAGCTCAAATCCTCCAACCACGATATGTTATTTCAATGTTAACGTTTGTTAGGAGTTTGTCAACCTCGTACTTGCTAATTATCATTATTATTGTTATGTTAGGACATCCCAACAACTACTCCAAACTTTCCAAATTATTTGCACAGTTACCTTGGACCAGGGCCTACATGGTCATTGCCTTATAGCACATATCCAAATGCATACCAATGTCCAAACAATATTCAGGTGGTGATGCAAATGCTTTGTTTTGTTTGTTGGTTTATTTTTTTATTGCTCTTTTGTTTCTGTTTTTTGGAGGTTTAATTGCTTTCATTTTTAGCAGAATACTGGTTACCCATTTCAATATGGGATGAGACCTCCGACTCCTCTCATGGCTACAAGCTCCGGAACCACTGAAAGATTCGAAGAGGATACACCCGGATGTAGGGAAACTGAAGCGCCATATTTCTCCTCTAGGGTTGATGAAGTAGGTGAAGAGGATAGGCCAGATTTAGGGAAAAATGACGATGTCACTGCCGAGATATCTCAGTTAGACGGAATGGATGGTGGTGATACGATTGAGGAGCCAAAAGCAGGGATGGAGTTTGATTCTTTTGATGAATTAATGAGCTATTATAAGCTATATGCTAAAAAATGTGGGTTTGGATCCATGACACAAAAGAGTGAAAGGGATGACGAAGGGAGTGTCAGATATGTCACTCTTGGTTATACTCATGGGGGAAAAGCTCGGAAAAGGACAATGAATGTCGCCAAACCACGCCCGACAGGAAAGACTGACTGCGAGGCAAGGATTAATGCCTTAAAAGTTGATGGGAAGATGAGATTGACCACAATTTGTAATACCCACAATCACGGTCTGAGTCCACAGAAATCCCGCTTCTTCCGATGTAATCGTGAAGTTAGTGAGACTGTAAAATGGGTACTAGATACTAACGACCTGACCGGGATTCGAATGAACAAGAGTTTCGAATCTCTTGTTGTGGGCGCGGGAGGATTTGAAAACCTCCCATTTTTAAAAAAAAGATTGTCACAATTACATCGATAAAGCAAGACATTTACGACTTGAAGCAGGTGGGGCTGGCGCGCTTCAAGACTATTTTTGTAAGATGCAGTACAAGAACCTCGGATTTTTTGCCTTAATGGATTTAGATGATGATGGCCGGTTAAAAAATGTCTTTTGGGCAGATCCACGCAGTAGGGCAGCTTATCAAGATTTTGGTGATGTGGTAACATTTGACACCACATACTTGACAAACAGATATGGGATGTCATTTGCACCCTTCGTTGGTGTAAACCATCATGGGCAGTCGATTCTCTTGGGAGCAGGGTTACTGTCCAGTGAGGACACAGAGACTTTTACATGGTTATTTCAGACCTGGCTCCAGTGTATGGATGGTATAGCCCCACCAGCTATTATTACTGACCAAGACATAGCAATGAAAAATGCAATTGCTCTTGTATTTCCAAATACACGACATAGATTTTGCCTCTGGCATATTCTAAAAAAAGTCCCCGAGAAGCTTGGCTCCCATCGTGCCTACAAAAGTGGCTTGAAAACCCAGCTAATGAAATGTGTGTACGACACTCAAACCATTGAAGAGTTCGAGAAATCTTGGGAAGAGTTAATTAGCACGTACAGCTTGGAGGAGAATGTCTGGTTGCAAAGTTTGTACGCAGAGCGCACACATTGGGTACCGGTATTTCTAAAGGATTATTTTTGGGCTGGCATGAGCACAACACAGCGGAGCGAGAGCATGAATGCATTTTTTGATGGATATGTTCATGCGAAGACAAACTTGAAGAAGTTTGTCGACCAGTTTGACAATACGTTGAGAAAAAAAATTCAGAATGAAATCAGCTCAGACTTCTACTCATTTAGCGTTACCATTCCATGCATATCTAGATCTCCAATCGAAAAGAGATTCCAAGAGTTGTACACGAATGCAAAATTCGGGAAAGTTCAGCAGCAAGTTATGGGTGTGCTTGATATGGATCCATCTCTACTGAGACGGGATGGTGTGACGAAGACCTACCTAGTAGAAGATGAAATTCAGGTTGAGGAGTTCACGAAACATGTTACATATTATGTGGACTTTAAAGAGGAAGGCTGTGATGTTAAGTGTTCATATTGGTTATTTCAAATAAAGGGGATACTGTGTGGGCATGTATTGACCATCTTCAAATGTAATGGGATAAAGTATTTGCCAGATAAGTACATTTTAGATCGGTGGCAGAAGGATATCAAACGGAGATACACGTTAATCCACAGTACCTACAACACAACAAATCAACGGGAAGATACTCACAGATATTCAAGTATGTTGAATATCTGTTATCGGATGATTACACTAGCAGTGGGTTCAAAAGAGCACACTGAAGATGCAACTAAAAAGTTATATGCAATGATTGATCTATATCATGGAAACCAAGAACCCCCTTCAATGACCCAAACAGCTTCCATTGTTGGTTTAACCGCAAACGACACAACAACAGCTAGTAATTCGTAGCAAGTACTCAGTCCACGAGTTGTGCGCGGAAAAGGCAAACCCCCATCTCTGAGGAGAGTATCCAGGATGGAGCAAGACATGCAAAAAGTTAAAGCGAGGACGAAGAAAGCAAATGTAAAGGGAAAACGTAAAGAGGTTTGATATTTATTATCTATGCAATATTTGCCAAATCTCTTGTTCATTTGGGTTGACTTATTTATGCAAAGAAAAATGCTGATATATAGTTTTTAAAAGTTTTACTAGGTTATTAGCAAGATGGAGGAGATAGGCCAGTCCAAAACACATGTAGGAATTTATTTGGGCCATCCGAGACTGATCTTGCAGCTGAAGGAAACGTGCAAGTAAACACTATTACAGTTGCAAAATTGATGCCTTACTTAGAGTAGTATTTGCCACATACATACGAGATACTTATATTCTTGCCATTTTTTTGTTATAATCTAGATACTTATATTTTGCCATTTTTTTGGTTATAATCTATCTATCCCTAGACTGTTCCAGTCAGCTCAACTTTTGATATTTATAGAGGCCAAAATATGGTTGGGAGTCAAGAAAGTGTAATATTTCTAAACTTTTGATATTTTTAATAGTTATATTGATGTTACATTAATAAGGTTGGGAGTATTTATTCTTTACAGATGGAACTTGGAGTGGCCAGATCGCAACCTGGGTTGGATGGATCACAACCCATGCAATGATATGGTTGAACCAGTTTGTAAGATGGTTGGACAAAGAAATTGTGGGAGGACCCGGTTTTTGTGGGTTATTTGTAGGAACGAATCAAGCTTGTCAAGTAATATGTTTTGTAATTATTTTTGGAGGACTTATTGCAAGTTGTAGTTTTTTGGAAATATATTTTCAAATGTGGTTAGAAAGAATGACACAAGTTGTAGTTGTAATTAATTTTGTGGGAAGAAAGCAAGGTGGTCCAAGTTATAGTTTCTCTAAGCTATTTATTTGGGAAGAAAGCTTAGCTTGCAAGCTGAAATTGTAATTTTTAATTAGTTGTGGTTATAAAGATGCAACTTCCTGGTTATTCTAATTATTCTAATTGTTGTGGGAAGAAAGCATGATTTTAGTGGGACGTGACAGGAATTTTTTTTTTAACAGGAGGAAAAGGTTTCATGCAAGTTAAAGGTTGCTTTTTAGTTGTTGTGATGATAAGAAAGCATTGTTGGTTTACTGGGACATGCAGGAATTTTTTTGGAGGACTGCTCGGAAGATGCAACTTGCAAGTTATAGGTTAATGCTGGCAATACAGATGACAAACAAACCTTTTAATTAGTTGGTTTAACGATTTTTCTGGTCATACTTCAAGTAATACTTACAGGGATGGGGAAAGTAACGATAGAACTTGTGTATGCCAATATTGTGCCATTTATGCATTATGTTTGAGAGAGTTTTTGCACCATTTTGTGTATGCTAATATAGTGCAAAAATGGCACTATAAACATGGGAAAATCCTAATAACACAACCACGAGCAGCTACTTTCAAGTTATCCTAATATACAAGTAGTTATTAAGCTATATGCAAATATCGTACCTATCTGTAAAGGCAAAAAAGAAAAAAATTTCCAAATGCCAATATTGGCCAGCATGCACATATTGGCCAGATGGTGAGACCGTAAAAACTGGTTCCTTTGCCAGGTAATGGTAATAAGAAAAAGAAAAATAATAATATACAAATCAAAATCAGTTCTCTAAGTTATTTTATAACACTTCAACTACAAGTTCACTTCTCCAAGCTATTTTATAACACTTAAAGATGAAATTCAGTTGTCTCTAATGTTAGAAAACTACAAATTCAATTATGTCTCTAATGTTATAAAACTACAAATTCAGTTCTGTCTCTAATGTTATAAAACTACAAATTCAGTTCTGTCTCTAAGCTATTTTATAACATTTAAACTACAAATTCAAACTATAATTTGTAACATAAACCACTACCACTTTACCAAGTAACAACAAACAACTATCACAAAACCCCAATACAGCCGGGGTAGGAATTGTGAACGCTTTAGGAGAGCTTCTCTCTCAAGAAGGACCAACTCCTTTCTTCGAATCTCCTCATTTCTACTGGATAGCATCATGTCTCTCTTCGCAATATCATCCACTATTTTACGGAGCTGAATCAGTTTCCTTTCAACATCGATAAGTCTCTTCTCGATCTCTTCCTCCTTCCTTAAGCGTTCATTTTGTATTTCTTGTAGATCCAATTGTATGTATTGACTATCAGCCTACTTGAAATATTTTCAATATGGCAATCCCTAATATTTAACACATAAAAAAGTGTTAGATGTACGTAATAGGCAATCAATATATTATTTCAAGTTACATTACAAGAGTACTAGTTACCTTTGTATTGTACTTTGGACACCCTAAGAAGGGTCGTCCTGGATTTCTTTTAGTATTAGCGCATCTCAATGTAGCTTCAATATTACAGAAGCACAATGGTTTCGCTGACGATGAAGAAGACAGTGATGATGAGGACATTCTAACATGAACCAAAAATTTTATACTGTTGTTGGCCAGGTGCAATACTATAGGCATAAAATGCAGTAAACATATCTGTTAGAATGGGCAACTACATAAAAAAAATCAGCTATAATAACTCTTACTTCTTTTTTTTTTTTAATGCAAGGACAATTGACAATTAACTTTCAAGCACCTAAACAAGCACTTCAAGAAAGAGCAGAAGCCTGAAAAGCTAGTGAGTCAAATATGATGACAAAATTGGCAGCTACTTTTATAGCTTACCAAATTGCAAACATTAATTCAGACCTTAAACACAAAGCAGTAATACAAGGCAAGCTCAAACTTTCCAAACCAAACACTCACCCAACAAGAACAAAAAAATTTCAAACCACAGGTTGTCCGTATACACTATAGTGTATACCAAATAACAAAAATTGTTATACTGTTACGGCCAGGTACATTTCTATGGGCATAAAATCCGATAAACAAATCTGTTAGAAGCTGCAACTACAAAAAAAATCAGTTGTTATCTTTTATATATATATATATATATATATATGCAAGAACAATTGACAATTAACTCTTAATCATAAAATAACATACACAATAAGATAGATTGCCAACTCCATGCAATCTTCACGTTTCTTGGTAAGAAAGAAAATAGATATCTATTCCAAACTTCAAACCAAAGCATGAAAATACCATTCAATAATACAATATGAGAAAGAGCAGAGAAAGAGCCTAACAAACCCTAACAGTCTGTAGATCGAACCCTAAAAAAAATACTCTGCTTCGTAGATAACAAAGTCCTTGGTAAGAAAGAAAATAGATATCTATTCCAAACTTCAAACCAAAGCATGAAAATACCATTTAGTAAAACAATCTGAGAAAGAGAAGAGAAAGAGTCTAACAAACCTTAACAGTCTGTAGATCGAACCCTAAAAAAATTACTCTGCTTCTTAGATATCAAAATCCTTGGTAAGAAAGAAAATAGATATCTATTCCAACCTTCAAACCATACGAAATGAAAATACCATTCAGTAATACAATATGAGAAAGAGTAGAGAAAGAGCCTAACAAACCCTAACAGTTCAAAAAAAATACACATTTCGTAGATTACAAAATCCTAAAACGAAATTATGGGATGTTAATAGAAAATACTCCCATTTAAATTATAGGACCTCGGCTTTGTGGTAGAAGATGTCCGAAATGGAGCTGCGTGCCGGAAGTGGAGCTGGGTGCCGGAACTTCGAAAGTTAGGGTTTTTCGGGATGAAGGGGAAGGGGCTCTTCCCAGAAGATGATGACGAAGGGAGGCCGTAAGCGGGTCTTCGAGGGGAAAAAGAGAGATTGCTCTCGGTAAGAAGCAGAGAAGGAAAAGAGAGGGAGGGAAAGGGAAAGGCTGGAAACAAAAATCGCAGAGAGGGAAATGTAAAAAGTGAGAAATGAGGTTGCGGGCGAGTTCGTGCGAGTTTGGAGGAGAGAAACACATTAAGTCAAAACGGTGCGTTTCAAAACTATAATGCCACATCAGCAAGCGTTTGCGGGCCGCTTACCCCGCCCAACTGCTTCCAGCATTTTTCTTCTTTAAATTCACTTATATTTGGAGTGACATCGAGTCATCGACTATCAAAATTGATATTTACATCTTCAAACTAACGAACTAATAAATAATATAATTATATCAAATCTAACCATTAGAATAGATAGAAATAACTTATAAGTGATACAATACAATGCTAAGGGATGATGATATTTTGCAATCAACTATAATTAAATGATGAGATGCACTAGTTTTAATTACTTGAGATGTAGGATATACGAGTAACGCTTTATACAGTCTTGGAGTGTATAATCTCCCTGAATACACTATTTGAAAAAAATTGAATGTTACCATTAAAAAAATAACTTTTCTTTACGTGAATTTCAAACTTACTTATTTTTTAAAGGACTTATGCAGAGATTGAACATTTTAAAACTGCAAATATCATTTCTTATTATATAAAACACATTATAATTTAACAGTTAAATAAAAAAAAAGAGGAAAAAATAATAAAAAAGTTTATTTTCTTAAAATTTTTTGAGGAAAATAATTTACTATACATCAACTACTATTCATTCTTGCACCCCACACTTATAGCTTTTTCATAGAGTGTGTGGGTGTTTTTCATAGGGTATGTGGATATTTTTCATAAGGCATAAGGGTGTTTTTCATAGATTGTGAAGTGTGGATCTGTGGGATGGTGAATAATAACTGATGGGAAGAATTTTTTTATGACATAAAATGATAAAAGAAAAACAGAAACAAGAATACAAAATGAAAACAAAATTTTACTTTTTTGTCGGATATTGATGACGATGAGTAAGGACTAAGGAGAATTTTTTCTCTCCAGCCTCTCTCCCAGCCTTTTCTCTCCATTGCTTATTCTATAAAGTTTTTTCGTTCATCGGTCTCCACCCACCTCCCCTCCTCGCCTTTATTTTTGTTTTTTTCAGTTTTCCGGTAACACCGTTTATTTTGTCGATCTACTACTTTCTGGTGACCTAGGGTGAACATGCGCCCCTTCTTCAGCCTCTCCAGGTGCCGATCGTCAAACTGGCAAAAGAAATCCGCTCATCGATACAGCGCGTTCGCCTCACACACGGGTTATGTTGCGCGTGATCCTCACGCACAGTAGTTTCGAGATATAAGGCTTCGGATCTTTGAGATCCTACTGTTCTTTTCACTCCAACTGTGGCGTGTGGCCTGCATGCGCTGCTACTGCCAGTAACGCCCCCTCGCTTGCGATTTGTCACAGTTTTCAGTTACTACACTATATTTCCGCTTTCCTTAACTAAGGATTAAGTGAAAGTGGATGTGACAGTTCCTTCCAGCCAATCCAAACCAACACGTTACAGCACACCCCTTTGTATTGCGGCTTCTATCTGCAGTTTTATAGTCTATTCATCAGACTATTTAAAAACTATCACTAAGTTGTCTCCCCTTGTGGAAATGAGGTGGGAGTCAATCTTTTGGCTCTGATCAGTCCCTTTGTTTTTTTTCTTTAATGTTGTAATATATGTTGATTTTAGAAAGATTGTAAGAGACTTCCATCCTATCAAATTTGTGTCTTGTATTTATTAGTTTATCTATAAATACTTTATTTGTTGAGAAAAAAAATATTTTTTTATTTGTTGGTTAGGTAAAGGTACGCTCCAACCAAACTGGAAAATGGAAGAGAAAGAAAGTTAACGGAAAGTAATAAGATATTGTTTTTGTAAAATAAAGAGAAATTTTCAGAGAGATGTGCAGAAGTTAATAGGAGGGTTTGACCAAAAGCAGTGGCACCCACTATCATTCGTTAGGGCTTTTATTGTTACAACAACTTTTACAGTTACAGGTACAACAGAGAAGAAAGTAAAACTCGAGAAGGAATTACGAAATGGACGCTGCAGGAGGGCCAGCTCCGCCTGCCGACGCTGTGATGATGGAGGCGCAGCCCGACCAGCAGCAGCAACCGGCGATGGGGATGGAGAACATATCGGCGACGCTTAGCCACGGAGGGAGATTCATTCAGTACAACATATTCGGCAACATCTTCGAAGTCACCGCCAAGTACAAGCCCCCCATCATGCCCATCGGCAAGGGCGCTTGCGGCATCGTTTGGTCCTTAAATACTCTCTCTCTCTCTTCTTTGTGAATCTTAAGAGATGGATTCTGTGGTTTTATTTTTTTATCATTTTTTTATATTTGGATTATGAATTTCCGTAGCTCGGCTTTGAATTCGGAGACGAACGAGCACGTGGCTATCAAGAAGATTGCTAGTGCGTTCGACAACAAGATCGACGCCAAGAGGACTCTCCGCGAGATCAAGCTTCTTCGCCACATGGATCATGAAAACGTCAGTGAGTGGTTTCAATAATTTTTCTTCATTACCAATTTAGAACTACGTAGATTAGTCGTTGTCTGGTAGTTTCTTATTATTTTTAAATAAGAATGTTTAATCACTGAGTTTATCATTTTCTTTTACCCAGGAAAACTTCAATTATGTATGCGATATTTGTGGAAGAATGATCAGGGTTAAGTACCCGTAATGTTTAGTAGTTTTGCTAGTGATGTTAGCTAATGCTGGAAACGCAGAGAATAGTAATTATTACCCGTTCGATTTAAACGGGCATTAATTAAACCACCTTTGTAGTGAATCTTAATTCTGATGACTTTTACTCTCCGATGATTCATCGGAGTGGAACTGCTTCAAGGATTTAGAAGTACGAACCACAGTGTTTTGTATACCCCTAGTCGTTAGTGTGAGTCATTACTCGTTGGCATTGCTGATGTGACAAGTTGTTACTAGTCAGGATTACTTATGCTGTCACATCGCATTGTAGGAAGCTTCTTATGCTACTGTTCGATACCATTATCATTGTGGCCAATGTAGACTATTTGAATGTATAACACAGTGTTGTCATTATTGTTTTGTTCAATAGGATTATGTCGAATTAAAATTATCAACAAAAAATCTATTTTAAGCATTAGTTTTTTTTTTTTTCATCTTTTCTTAGCTGAACAGATCTTATTATTACATGTAGATAGAGCTCATTTCATTTGTTGGCCCACTTTGGCTGCTGGGACTTCTGAAACCATCTCCATTTTCATAGGCATGTTTACAACCAATCATTGCAAATTAATTGACAAAATTTTCCCGGGAGTGTAACATATAAAATGTGATTGTGGCGTACTATAATTGCTTTTATTTGTAAGATAAATGTAATTATTAGTTAGGATATCCTAATAATTTTTTCCCACTACGGTCTCTTGTCTTCACCTAAGTCAATGTCGCCTCCTTCCCTTTAGGTATAGGTGGAGGATAAGGTTGTGGTTCAGAATCCACCAGAGTGTGTAACTTATCAATAAAAAGATTTGCTCATCTTACTTATGTGATTTATTATTACACGTTTGCCGGGGTCAGTAGACATTCTCTTTAGTTCTTTATTTGGTCATGCTTTTTTATATTTTTTTACCCCCAAACCCACCGAAGACATATGAATTTGGCTCTGTTCACCCCCCCCCCCCCAAATTAATATCACTTACATTTGTGATGCAGATTGTTGCAATCAGGGATATAATACCACCCCCACAGAGGGAGACATTTAATGATGTATATATCGCTTATGAGCTAATGGACACTGACCTGTTCCAAATTACTCGTTCAAATCAAACATTGTCAGAGGAGCATTGCCAGGTATTCTAAGCAGTTAGGTATTCTACCAATCAAAGTAGTTGGACATTATCTTACAGGTAAGAGTTGTTTAGAAAACCGTGGAGCCATAAATCTTCCTTTGCCTATGATAAAGGTAGTTGTCACATGCAGCATGCCTAAGACTTAGAAACGCAATGTCCTTTGGATTCTACAACTTTCTAAGTTTATTTCTGTTGGGAAATGATAATGCAAGAATAGTAAAGAAAACTAGAGAAAACAATTATACAACACAAGATTTACGCGGTTCGGCAATTTACCTATGTCTACGGAGCTGCATGGGATTTTTATTAAGAGGAATGTTGAAGTACACTGAAAATTACAAGATTTTCACTCAACTCAAGCTCTCCCACTCTCTCTATCGCCCCACGCTCTCTCACTGCCCAAAAATGCCGTTCCATTTCACTCTACAGCATTTCTGAAGTTTTAACACTTATATATTTAAATATATATATGCGGCGCAGTGAAAACCCTAAGGCGGTGAATTTTCCGCTTATTCACTCGAGCGTGACTCAAGCAAACTTTCTGTCCAATGTTCACTCGTATGCCAAGTTGAGCAAGACTCGAGCGAACTCTCGGGTTGAGCTTCACTCGAGCCCAATGTCAAGCACCTGTTGATCTCTGTTTGGGCTTCCCTCGAGCCCACTGTCGAGTGCCTGTGGAACAAACTCTTGGGTCGAGCTTTGCTCGAGCAATGTATCGAGCGAGCAACGAGCGAACTCTCGGGTTGCCTCTGTGTAAACCAGGCTCCACACTCAACAATTTCTTCTTTTTGTTCCTATTCTTATTTTTAAAATTCACAATATCAATCTGCCACGGATAAAAATAACTATACTACTTTTCCATGTTTTATGCAGTATTTCCTGTATCAGATCCTCCGTGGATTGAAATATATACATTCTGCAAATGTTCTGCACAGGGACTTAAAGCCCAGCAATCTTCTTTTAAATGCCAATTGTGACTTAAAAATATGTGATTTTGGACTAGCTCGTGTCACCTCCGAAACCGATTTTATGACTGAATATGTCGTTACAAGATGGTACCGTGCACCAGAGCTTTTATTGAACTCTTCTGATTATACCGCAGCTATTGATGTATGGTCAGTTGGCTGTATTTTCATGGAATTGATGGATCGGAAGCCCTTATTTCCTGGTAGAGATTATGCGCACCAACTAAGTTTGCTTATGGAGGTAATTTTATTTTCCTTATTTAAACTGTTATACTACTGGTTTCTGGGAAAAAAATGATCATTTGAAATTTTCTAAGTCCAATTTCACCTTCTCTTAATATTTATTGCTTTTTATTTAAGACCTGCCTATTTTCTGCACTTGACCTTATCTTAAGAAATGAAAAGGTCATAGAAGTTTGATGCTAAATTTGGCATTGAATATATTAGCAGATGACTTTGAGTCTGATTTAGGATTATTCAAAAATATTACCTTAAATGGAATTCTTCTATCTCACCTTTATTGAACTATATGCTTCCATAATTGCATGTACTCATGAATAAGTAATACACATTTTCATCTTTATCATGCAGTTGATTGGCACCCCATCAGAGGCTGACTTGGAGTTCTTGAATGAAAATGCTAAGAGATACATCCGGCAACGTCCTCTTTACCGTCGGCAGTCCTTCACTGAAAAATTTCCACATGTCCATCCTGCAGCTATTGATCTTGTTGAAAAGATGTTAACATTTGATCCCAGACAGAGGATTACTGGTGAGTTAATGACTTCTAATGTGTGTGCATAACAATACTAGTCTCAACTGAAATAAACAAAGTCTTAATCTCCATCAAAGTATTTTTACTTGTGAAAAAAACATGTTAATCTCTATTAATTCTTGCATCAGAATACTAGTCTAATTGTAATCTTTATACCACATGATTCATTGTTTTAATATGCTTTATTGGTCTGGCATTACATGAAATTTGTCTTTGATTCCCTAAATTTTTTTTTGTCATTGCTACATTTTATTAAACAAAAAAAAAAAAAATGTGTGAGCCATTGAGAACCTTTTGTATCACTAATTTGATCATTTCTGTCAGAAGTGAAGTTGATTCTGTTATATTTTGATCTTTAGTTAAAGTTACATAAGAGCAGAAAAAACCATTTTTTAGTTGTACGACATTTTTTTAAACATCCTATTATGGGACTGCTATTTTTTAAATTCTTTGGGATCCCTTTTTTATGCACACATAGATAGAATCAAACCAATTCCCTAAATGTTTTGTGGGTATTGCTCCAATCTTACTCCTTTCCTTTATCAGGCTGAGAATTGATTCTAGTTCTCCATCTCCTATTTTAATTTTATATGATTTTTTATAGCGTAAATTTTCATTTGAAAATATTATGTACCTTTCTTTTTGTGTGGGTGTGTATCTTCATGGTGTTTTTCACTAATAGAAAAGTATATTAATAGTGTTTTTTACATATTCCACTAATATGACATTCTGTATTGCAACATCAATGACATGCTGCATGTCATTGATGTTGCATTTTACCCATACCAAGGCACAGTAGTAAACGTCACATACCTCTCATTTAACAAGTACGACTTGGGGATTACCAAGTGAAGGTTGCTACCAAAATGATTGAGTATCTCAATCTGAACATCAGGGCGACAAATCGCTTGGGGGATCCCTGGGTGTTAATAACCTACTGAAAGACTGTCCTCTATGAGAAAGAAAGACGTTAGGATCTCTAATTATGAACCCACTTGAAAAAGAACACCACCCCGCCCCCTACCCCGGTGGGTTTCAATTTCAATCCAAGTTCAACCTAACTAGTTTCCAACAATCTTTGCTGTAATCTTGCCATTCAAAATGTTACAGTCGATATCCTAGGGGACTCTTTATTTTACCAGGGTCTTTTTTAAAAAAATAATAATAAAAAAAACCTCTCTCTTGAAAAGGTTTTCTAGATAAATCTCCCATGAGAACCTTGCCATCGTGATCTGACATTAAATTTTTCCAATGATTCAATTGTTGAAGCACCTTAATCCATTAAATTGTGTGCTTACCGCTGCAATTGTGTTGTTGTTAACGTATTTGTATTAGCACATTTAAAACGCAGACTTATAATTTTCTATTTCCAACAGTTGAAGACGCTTTGGCGCATCCCTATTTAACATCTCTGCATGACATCAGTGATGAGCCTGTCTGCATGACTCCCTTCAGCTTTGACTTTGAGCAGCATGCACTGACTGAGGAGCAGATGAAGGAGTTGATCTATCAAGAGGCTCTTGCATTCAACCTCGAGCATCAGCACCCATAAGGAGTCGTGCTGTTTATTCACTCATCATGGATTTGATCAGTGTAGTCCCTCTACTTTATACATTCGGTGATTGATTGATTTCCTCGTGTATATATGTTGCATTTCAAAATGGGTGGTTCTGGAGTTAATTTACTTGTGGGAAGAACAGAACTCAGAGACTGTTACAAATCTTTGCATGGCGGTTTACCTTTCCATTTGTTATTCTATTATTTAACAGATGTATCCTTCTTTCTCTATCTTTGTTTTTCATCTCTTTTAAAATTCTACTGTCTATGGAGAGAGAGATCAGCTCATTTTTTAGCATTGTAAGAAATTGGTACAGGATCTGTCTTTTTGTATTGCTTTTGTATTGTAGCTCAATAAGCCCAACATGGTGTTGCCTTCTCTAGTTCTAACATTCATGATTTCCAAGCCTTGTTTCCTTTTCACGGTTAGGTGAATTCCATGTATGCGTCCTTCGTACTGACGTGTCTAACTATCTATCACCCCTTTTGGTCATTAATAAAGCCTATATCTTACATATCATGAATATTATGTGCACATCTGACTTTCCAATTCTATAATGGAAGGTTTGAAGCTGTTGAAGAATTTCCCATTGAAACCAGGTTAACCAAGGGCACAAACACTAGGTCTCGCCAATTTCTCATCACTTCAAGGAAGAATTAAATCAATAAACCAGACTCCATGAGAGAGACAGTAACGACTTCAATTTTCCTGCTTAAAAGTTAAATCTATATAATTTTTTTTTTTTTAGTATCATTAAGAAATCAGAGGAGAGAGAATCCGAAGGTCCGTTTGACACTGAAGAAGTCTGCAATGGTATGGTAAGCCTACCTTTCATGAATGAACTCGTATATCATGAAGTTCATTATACTGAATAGGATATATTCATACTAGTACGTGAAACTGAACTTTGTAAAAAGGAAAGGCAAACTCAATATCATCACGGAGCTCATCAATCTAGAGAGGCAAGAAACAATGCAATCCACATTTGCTAAGCGCTAATTGAGAAAGAACGAATTCGAATTCATCTGCTATAGTAGAAACAGAATTTTTATGAGTACAACAGTATCTTCAACAATGTGGTTAGCTCTTGACGCTCTCAAAGAATCTTGAAAGTGGCACTGGACCATCAGCCCCTTCGTCGTCACTGCCAGAGTGCTTGGTTCTTGACTTGTGCTTCTTTTCCTTCTTTGTTCTCTTAGACCTAGATTTAGCTCGTCTTGATTCTCTCTCATCTTCTTCGCTCCTATAAGAATCTGAGGATGAACTTGAGGTGCTAGACTCAGAAGATCTCCTTCTCGAATGCTGCTATGACAAATGAGGAGGGGTTCATATATTCAGAGTCTCAAATATCTGTGATGATTGAATTGCATGACTATGATTAGGTAATTTTGACAGGCATCTATTTGAGCAGTCGTATAAATTTTCACAGCTTTTTTGGGTCCACCAAGTCAACACATAGATTTGAAAACGGCGGTACTGTTTGGTAAGCATTTTCAAGTGTTTTGGGAGTGTTTTTGGTACTGTAGACCACCATGTGCAGATAAAGTGGTTTCCCTCTGTATCTACATTTTCATGAGAAGACTGGTAAAGTAGCATTGAATTTAGCATCACCTTTCTTTTTTCTTTTTTTGATAATTAATTTAGCATCACCTTTCTCATGTCACGCAAGCAAACGCTTGGCAGGAGTTCCAACATAGGAAGGCACCCATGGGGCCCATAATAAGAGTGAGCACTCACTCGACTTTCTATTCAAGATTGTGCAAGCGTTAAATCTGAGTAATGACAATTTAAGGAATTGTAGGCACCTTTCGCTTTCTGCTGCTATGTTTCTTTAAATCTTTGTCCTTCTTATCTGCAAGAAGAAGAAGAAAGATACTGAAGAGAACACAAGACGCTCACAATTCTTCTTTCTATAATTTATTGCACGTACCTTTTCTGTCATTAGATTTACTTCTGGTGCGGTTTTTTCCACGGCCAAGCTTGTGTGCCCTTTCAGCATCCAGTTGAGCTCTGTAGTCTCTCATCATTCTATCTTTATCTGCTTCCAGTTCCCCCTTTTTCATCTCATCTTCCTAGTACATCAAGTACATACCAAATGAAATAAACACAAAATTCATAATGTTTATTTTCCATCAGAAACACATTTGTTTACCAATCTCCACTGTGAAGTACGAAACTATGCTTTGTTATGAAAAAACACAGCATACAGAACTCGAGAGTAGAAAAGTCAGTATGTATGTAGGAGGCATGCAGGCAGAGAGTAAAACACATGAACATGAAGATGAGCATTATATCCAACAGATGTTGTAACTCAAGGAAGTTGACCGAATCTTGTGTGTATACACGTGTTTTGAGAGTAACCAAACTATAGAGCATTTAATGTACTCAGGGAATAAGCCATGTCACCAAGTAAAGAGAATTCAGGCCCCGTTTGGTGTTTCATTTCATCTCATCATTATAACTTTCTTAAATTTCCACATAAAATATAATAAATAATTCAACTTTTTCAATTCCCAAAACAATAATAATATTAAAAAATAATATTCTAACAATATTTTATTCAACTTTCAACTCAACTCACTATCCAAACGGCACCTCAACCTCCAAACCAACCTCTCAAGTTAAATATGGACTCTAAAAAACGGGTTAAAATATGAACTCTAAAAACTGGATAATCTATGACATCACACTAAGTCAGTTCCCCCGAGGGGACCAAAACTAAGTTGTAACGTCTTCATTGATCTCATCATCCATTACCTCAATCTCAGGACAAAATCATTCCTTCTCTCACAATTACCTAAAAAAGGGATCTTCTTATACATCCCCGCTCAAGCCACTTTACTTTTGATGCTTATGGCTTCAACTCATTGATTCTATGCGCAAGATTTTATTGATTATTTTAGTTTATGCAAACTCTTTTGTTAGAGCAGGTTTGACATAGAATGCTGCTTTTTTATCACATAATTTGAAGGGGAGGAAGTGGAGTGTTTCATTCATAATAGGAATAAGAAAACCAGTACTTCTCTTTGTTTGTAACACCCCCTTCCCAATAAGGTTAAGAATGTTACCCCATTCCATTTTGAAGCATGGGTTAAAAGCAGTTCCATAAACTTTAAGAATATAATATACAACCATCAATTATTATAGGACAGAAATTATAGCAATTCGGTACATATAGAACCAGATGGAAAGATAATATCAGAAACTTTTCTTAATGACATCTTAACATCTCATGTGATCAACGCTTATTCTATCTTTCACTAGGTCAAATCTCCTCTATTGCCTTGGCCCAAACACATCTTAATTGCTACCTCAATAGTTTTAAAACATAAAAACCAAAACGAGACGAATACTTAGTAAGGCCCAGTTTGGATTGGAAATTCATCTCATCTCATCGTTAAAACTTTCCCAAATTTCCACACAAAATATAATAAACAATTCACCTTTTTCAAATCCTAAAACAATAATAATATTAAAAAATAATATTCTAACAATATTTTATTCAACTCATCTAAAACCATCTCAACTCATATCTAAATCCAAACGGGGCTAAATAATTCATAAATAGTAAAATCATCTTTAAAACATGTTTAACTTTATGGTGAATCACACCTTCTCAACATCATTCAATGTGGTTTGCACATCCACCTATTTGCTCTAATAACTTTGCATTATCATCATATGGCCAAGAGAAAATGCTTTGAAAACTATGCATTCAGCCATTGTCTTCCTATCTTTCCTTTCTCACGACTTTCATATTGTAAGAATAATCATAGCATTGGTATATTCATTTCATAAGCATATACATTTCATATCGTAGATACATACACATTAAAACAGTTGTAAACTTTACTTTCATAACATATCATATAACTATATATATATATATATATATATATTTTATTGGCACTGGGTGTCCAAGAACAAAGTCTCAACTAATTCCAGGGTGTACAAGCCCCTCGACAAGGAGTTTTCACAAGTGCACCTCGGGTAATTCAAGGGTAAGTTCTCCCCGGTCTTATGGCCCCTAAAAATTGTTTGCACCCAAGAGGATTCAAACCTTAGATCTGGAGGGAGCATACCATCAAGACCAAGGCTTTTACCACTTGAGCCAACCTTAAGGGATTTTGGATATATATATATTTGGAAATTAAACATTTTAATTTGAATGAAAATGAAATAATCATACTACTTACCGTACTTCCTTAAGCTAGCAATTCAACAATTCTTTAGCAACTAAAAGAAAACACTCGTGGTCATCACTATCTACTCTTACTTCATGCCTTTTTATACACATCATAAATATTGGCCTCATCACACACCTAGTAGCTCAAACCCATTTTTAGTCATCTATAGATGATGTGATCATGCCATTATGCAACTTTCAATTAAAAGAATGGAAGGAGACCAAATCTGCGGAAAAAATAGGCATTGAAGCTTGCCTTTACCTCCCCGTTTTCAATTAACGGATACAGTAGATTAATGGTTGCAGTAAATACAACTCCTTCCCAATCAAAAGCCTCTTTGACAAAGTCTACATTCCATAAAAGGGAAATCGCTAGATATCTCTCAATGGTCCGCTATAGAAGCATCTTTAGCACCAAAAACACTGTACATTTCGAGGAAGGCTTCCGTGAAAGCTCTATCTCCACTTCCTCAAGAGAGCACAAGTGAACCAAAGTAGGTTTCAAACTCCCAACTGGGTAAATGCATTGGAAGTAATACCAGTTACATAGCATTTTAGGTTTCTTGAGCTCTTGTTACCATGATGTGATGAATATATATACAGGGACATTTGCTCTTATACTCATTCATTAATGTCATGGATTATTTAGCAAAGAAGTATGTTAATGAGACTAAAATGTGTTTAAAAGTGGGACACAATAAATCATGATGAGGAATAGGATGAATAAAATTCCTGCGTACTTACATGAAGAAAAGCAAATTAGCTATGTTCAGCAGATTACCTTTTGCTTCCTCTTGAACTCTTCCCAGGTGATAGTGTGAGAGGTTTTAAGACTGGCCAAACGAGCAGCATGCCACTCTGGTGAATGAAATGAACCATCCACCTGCGACTGTTCTCATCAGTTACCATCCACAAAACAAAAATACCCAACAAAAACTACTATACTGACTATTGGATGTCATTTTCAGATACTTATAAAAAAAAAAAGATGTCATTTTCAGATCTACAGCTAAGATCTCACTAAAAATACCCAACAAAAACTAGTAGCAGTGTGCCACTAGTGTGTTGGAGAGTTAAGATTCAGTGGCAGTGTCCTATAAGAAAATAATTTTTAGGCTATTATGTATGATAATCAATTCCACAAATCTAGACGCTTGAGAAAGAAAGACCATTACTATCGTCGAGGCAATTCACATCCACATTTTTGGTTTGGTTGCGGACTTTATAAATTAATATTATGATCACTGAAAGATGTCGCTAAGATGCAACCAAGGATGCAATAGGCATTCCTACCTCCAGGAGCCATATTACGTATAGGATAGGATTCTGTTTCCTCCCTCCCTCCCTCCCTCTCGAACCTTTTGGTATTGCAATTTAGAGCCATCCCAAAGCTCCGGCCCTTAGAATAGGGCAATATTGATCTCAAGCAGAGAAGTCAAATCAGCATGCTAATTCAGGGTTCAATACTTCTCACATTCACTCTTGCCAAATAAGACTATGAACCATGAATAGCTCGTCAAAATCCAAATAAAAAACTCAAAAGCCATATCTTTTAAAGGAAATTTTTATACACCAAATTCAATACTCTACAATTTCATGAAAATAAGCCTACCCGTTAAAACCACGGATTTATTAAATGAACACTGACCAATTGATCACAAACGTAACATTCAATTATTTAGCACAATAGCATAAATCAACAAACTACCATGAAAAAAACGAAAGGAACGAAATTTTAAGGATGAGAGATTCAATAAGGAATGGTAGTATGAAAGGGTACAAACCATGCCATCTTCAATCTCGTCAGGCGCAGCAGAGCTGGAGCCCAGCCTGGCTTTCTGCATAGCTTTGTAAGCTTGATTTTTGCCCATTTCAAGAGACACCCAGATAAAAATCCGATGAGAAACCAAGCAACAAAATCCAACAAAGAGAGATGCACAGAAAGAACAAAAAATCAGATAAATATATGGGGAAAGTAATTAATTAAAGCATTAACGACCGGGAAGCAAGGCAGAGGAAGTAAAAATATAGGGTGTCGGAGGAATTAGAAGAGAGAAAAAGAGGTTGGGTTTGGGGTTGAGAAGGTTTTTCAGAAGGGCCAGGAACAAAGGTGAGGCTGTGACGCAGGGGATTGTTGGGTTGGGAGCAAGTGGGTTCAATCGTCCACGACGCCTCAGGGTTACACTTATTGAGAGAAGACAGGTCATGGCCGAGGATTATATCGTATATACACTTTTATAAAATTAAACGTATTAAAGTATTTGTATAATAAAATTCAGAAATATTATATATATAAACCCTTTAACTATTATCATTTTCAAATATTCAATATTCACTAATAGATAATTAGAAAAACTAATAAATATTATTTTTTTAATATCTAATACCACATAAAAAATACTAAAAGGATAACAATTAAAGGATGTATATGCATCGTTTCTTCTAAAAATATATGAAGGATTTTACTTCATTTTTTAATAAAAATATCGTTGAAAATTGTAATCCATGTACATCCCATCCCACCAGATGTAAGTGACAAATTTTTTTGTTTTATCTACTGTAAGTGACGAATTTGTAATAAATAGTTAGGTGTCATTTTTTTTTTTTTTTTTTTAAACTTAGTTAGGTGTCATTTGATCCCATGAATTGAGGTGGGATTTTGAATTTCTTAACGTGTTTTTAACCCGAAGTAGAAAGAAAATAAGCATATATTTTTGTATCGTTTGTAATAGTTCTCCTTCAAATTAGATTGGAGGAGCACTTACCGATTAAAAACCAGAATAAATAAATACATAAAAAGTATAAATTTGTAAATATGATTTAGGTCTCGTTTGGAAGTTGGACTGAATTGAGATCAACTCAGTTAAATCTAATTTTAAATTGAGTCTAATATCTAAGTATCAAATTCTCAAATCATTAAACTCATCTTGACTCAAAACCTTTTAACACGTGGGACTCACGACATTTTTCAACTCAACACTTATTTATATACCCGAACCATAACTTTTTTCAACTTTTCATAAATACATATAAATTTATATTAACAACTAAATATATCTAAACTAATCTTAAATGAATCCCATAAAATTTACTTTACAATCTCAACTTAATAATATTTATAAAAAATTCAACTAAGCTCAACATTCTAAAGATCTAAGCTTGCAAACTTAAAAAATTAAAGTATGAACGATGACATTTTGATGGCTTAGCCTAGCCCAGGCTCTAATAAGGCTTGGCCCGTAGAAATGAGTGGGCTTAAGGTTAGTGCAGCCCTATTGTGAGGATATGTTCAATCCTTAGAGCAATGTGTGGCCCAAGTGCTCGTCAACGCAATGACACCTTCAATTGTCTAAATAATTTAAGATTCTCTTTGTCCTGAATATTTATTTGAATTTAAGGACCCACCTTGATGTTTTCTAAGTTTAATGTGTGCGCGCTTAACTTGTTATGGTTAAAGTGGTAATAACAAACAAATACTTAAATATGGAAATAATGTTTTTATTTAATTATTTCTATGTTTTAAAACATAATTTGAATTAAAATTAAAAAAAAAATGATATTTACAGTCACAGAGTGGATAAGCATCGTAACTCATTTTAAAAAAAATTAATAAATGGGTTAGCATCGCAACTCATTTTGAAAAAAATTAATAAATATGAGATATATATAAAAAAAAAATTTTTTAATAATATAATTTTTCTTTTCAAAAAAAATACACGACTCTTACACTATCTATAACTTATTTATAACTGTATTTAATATTACTCAAATAAAAAATACTCTATTAAGATGCAATGATGAGTTCCCCCAAATAAATACCTGTCTTTTTAAACTGTACCTTATTATTCGGACAAATAATAACAAGGATCTCAATTCCAACATTGATTAGTCTTCCATTTAACACTCCACTTACAATTTTTATTACATTAAGGGAAAAAAAAAAAAACAACAACAAACGAAACTCACCAAATGAAAAGATAGACATCCATGCGGACCATCTCAATGATTTCATGACTTAAAAAATTAAAGACTACTTTTGTGAGATATATAATTTGGTAATGACCCCACGTGAGTAGTGCGAAAAGGAAGGGGAATGACACATAGTTCACACCAATAAAACATTGAAAATGATTGGCTATATATATATATATATATATATATATATATATATATATATATATATATATATATATATAAGTAGATGTGTAGAATATACAATTTATACTACTTAAATGGTAATATTTGATTTTTAAAATTCAAATTTTAGAATTTTATTTTACAAATCAAATTATATCATGTAAGTACTTTACTAATTATATTATCCACACCGATTTATAAATAGAATTTTTCTATTTGATATGGATATGTGTGAGTGAACGCTCGGGTGTTCATTAATTTCACTCAGGTGTTCATTAATTTCACTAGAATTCATTTTATTATTTATTTCTCTCTTATTTTTTAATCATTTAATAAAGAAAAGAAAATGAAGATTGATAAACTATATTTTTCACGTCTTAATAGTGAATTATTTTTCTAATTATATAGATGTAAATCTTAAAATTGAAACCATGTAAAATTTGTGCATATTTTATTAAAGAATTATACTCATCATCTTCACACTACACATTTTTAAAAAATATATATATAAAATATATATATAAAATATATATATAAATATATATATGAAAATGATGAGTAGCAAAACTCTATTTTATTCTATGCAATTTTTCTTGGATGAATATACGTCTCCTTCACAAGTAAAGTCTTCAAATAATCCAACCAACTAATAATTGTCATGTTAATACCAATAAATTATGATAGATCCTTAGTATTAATGGGCCTGCTTTGAGTACCTCAAAGACAAAGATTCATCAATGATTAACCAAACAACATAAACAAAGTATTTTTGAAGTCGTTGTCCCGTGCGATAACACCACCAGAAAATGTTTTCCACACGTTTTATATTGTCACGTAAATTAAGTACCAAACCATAAACCAACAATCATATAGATTATACAGAAACACGTTCCTCGAAGGATATAACAATGTGTACTAAAAGTTAAACTAAGCTGTCTTTGTTTCCACAGTAATGAATTATTGTTCTGTTTTTGTAATTTCCCTATTGTTTGTATGGTTTTATTCATTTAAAAAAAAAATCTTGTACTATCTGAGATGTACTGAAGTTGAAGGGAATAAATACATATACGTTTGGCGTCTCTTCACACAAGCCAACGGCTATTTCTCAACTCAGGAAGACAAAAGAGCTACACCTACTATTATTATTATTATTATTATTAATTTATTAACAATATAGACGGTTCTACTTATATTTGTGAAATCATTCTTTTCTTAAAAGTTTAAGATTTTAAGAAAAAATATAATTTCACTTGATATCACAATAAAAGTATTTTGAATTTTGATTCTATATTTTATTATATTTAATTAAATATTTTATATACTAAATTCACTCATTGAGAATAAATTTAAATCACAATTGAGAGAGAATAATATTAAGATAAATAAAATATATTAAATCTATTTCTTTCTATTCCCTTACAAATAAAAGATGATTTAACAATCTTATTCTATGTAATGACAACATGTGGTGAAGTGGCAACTCTAAGACCGTCACACTGCCCATTGTCGGTATGTAATGACAAGATACGACACACCCATGTATGCACGAATCTCTCTCTTAAATTTTGTTTGTTCACTTCCCATTTAATCCCAACTCATATGACAGAGACTTTAGAGTGACTTGGATTTGAAGAGAATCCCTAACCGCAAAACCTCATTGGGATCACCCCATTCATTGTTTTACAAAATTCACCATCATTCCAAAGTACCGTAATCCGATAAAATTTTCCGTCCATGGCTCTTCTATTTATTTATTATTTTAAAAAAATTACAATAAAATTTTAAAAAAAAATTGTATAAGACTCGTTGTCGGTAGAACCCTCGAGACAACAGTATTCTTAAAAAAATCATGCTAACTTTGTCCAATATCAATAAAATATTAAGAATCTTCCAAAGAGATTGTGCACGATTTATCGACAAACAATGGGCATGTTGTCTGTTTCTTTTGGCGCTATTGGAAAAGATTATCGCCCGCATCTCGCTGAATTTGAGCTTCTTAAATAATTCTTTTATCTTTTTTTTTCTTGCACGTAATTGTATGGAAGGAACTTCGGGAAAACCTCAAGCTTCGTCTCTCCAACAGTGCCTCCAGAATTTCAATTGCCAACGCATTGGGCCACAACAGCCATCTCCTCCATCAATTCCATCAAAATTAATGCTGAATATAGTTTTAGCTCGTGTAATGTTATTTTGAAATAAAAAATAATTTTTTATATAAATTTTATATTTATTCAAATTTTAAAAAAAAATACACGACGCTTACACATTTTATATATAACTGCTAAATCATTTCTCCCAGTAAAATGATATCTCTCTGATCTCTCCGATGCACATCGTGATGTTGGTTCTGATGAAGCATCAAGCCGAAGAACTAAAAAGATTGGTGGTGCGTCCTATCTACTTGTTTAGTTATGAAGGAATATCCATCGAGCCTAACGTGTGAAAGGAGGCCAGGTAACAAACATTCTTCAAATCTTAAATCATCATCATTCTTGCATGATTTTTTTTTTTTCTTTTGTGCCTAAGTATATAAAGAAACGTTATCATGTGAATCTCTTTGAAATATAATGATCTTAAATTTCATGACCAGCATAATATAATTGCAAGAGAAATAAATATTTATGTCGAGTTATTTATAAAAATAATAATTATTAGTGACAAGAATATATTAATTTTAATAATAAATAATTAGATATAAATAAACAATTTTATTATACTGCATTCAGTTCAGTTTATGGCAACATTACGTACCTTTTTTGAATGGGCATACGTGTTTGACCATTGGCTTCATAGAACTAATTAATATCTAGCTTCATTTTATGATTGCATGCATGTGAAAAAGACACATTAACAAAGTTACTACCCACTCGGGTGTAGAGTGAGATCGAATTAAACCATTGACCTAATGCTTTCCTTTTCAAATGCCTATGGCTTTTTTGGTTGAATGTGGTCATGATAATATTCCACAACCAACAATTCATAGCGTCACGCACAAGCACAACTTCTTGGTGCAACATATCTACATATTTTATATAACACTATAAAATCGTTTAAATATTTTATTTCTTACCATAGAGATAAGATTAACGATAGCTTACAACTCTCATTGCAATGTGTTTAAAACATCAACTCTTATATGACCTAAAAGAAAATACAGAAGTAAATTAATCTATTTCAAATAATTCGTAGAAAAGAAAATTGATTTTAGTTTTAATAGTTTTATACTCATTTATGTTTATATAACCTAGCGACAATAGGTTCTGATTTTCGTTTTTTCACTTAATAATTAATGAAATATTTTTTATTGACGTTGTAAATTCTTTTTTAATATATAAATTAATTAATAATCACTTCTTTAAAAATATACACTAATAATCAAAACGAGGGAACAAATCCACTTTCACTAAACAGTATTATCTTATAATTATGAAAAAATCTACTCAACTTCCTACTATTCACACCACACTTCACACTTCATCTTTTTTTTAATTTTTTTTATCAAATATATTTTTATATGAATAGTGAATAAAAAATTATAAATAGTTTAAAAAAAATAAATTCAAAAAAAAATTAAAAAAAATATTAAAAAATATTAAAAAGTGTGGAGTGTGGAGTGTGAGGAGGATGAATAGCAAAACCCTATAATTATTATAAAAATTGCGCGGGCGAGTGCAGACAAGTCCAGTAGGGGGCGAGTATGGAAAGGATTTATATGAGTGCAAAATTGTAAATTCCGCCATTCTGGAAAGGCAAGAACTACTGTTCGGTATTCATTCCGACTCTGAGAATGAGTCAATGACAGTGTCACAGACTGCGGAAGCAATGGGCACGAACCCCTATAAACTGACACGTTTCGTTTTTCTCCAGGGCTTGCTTCACATATGCCAATACTTTCACTCACGGGTTTACTGGCATTTTCGTCCTTTCCTTTCTTTTTTACCTTCTTGGGTCAATCACCGCCGACGCAATTACGGCGTCGTCATTTTACTCCTTTTATTATTATTATTATTTTAAAAAAAATTTCTAAATATTATATTATATAAATAAGAAATATTAGTTATTATCCTCCTATCATACATTATTATATATTTTATTCTTTTATTTAAATATATATATAAATATATTTAAATAAAAAAATAAAAAAAATAAATTACATATTATTGTATGGTGTCAAAAAAATATAAATATAAAATTTCTAAACAAATATATAAAAATTTATCTATCCACGTCACTTTTCACATTTTCTTTTTGATATTTTATATTTTTTAATAAAAGTAAATTACATAAGAGATTTACTCGGATAGTAAGTTTTTAGTCATTTTTTGTGAGTATACATGTTATCATCAGGATTAGTGGTACGTTTAGATTCTAAATTACTATTAATTCATTTCAATTTATTATTATAATTTTTTTAAATTTTAATATAAAATATAATAAATAATTTAATTTTTTTAAATTTTAAAATAATAATAATATTAAAAAATAATATTCTAACAATTTTTTATTATATCAATTTAACACAGTTTAACATTCAACGCAGCTTAAAAGTATTGAAAATAGTTTTAAAATAATATATACTATATTTATTATTAATAATATTTCAGAGATTTACTTTTAAAAATTATGAATTATTTTTAAAAAAAAAAAATTAAGAAAAATTTATAAGCTATTGCTTATGGTTATAATATTTTGGATCTACAAAATGCCAAAAGTCACACCTATTGGATTTTGAACTTTTGCAACTTTTTTTAAGATTTATTGTGAAAAATAGGCATGCAGCCCAGTCCGCACGGGCCTATAGGCGTGCGGCTCGCTTAGCGAGTGCAAGGTGCCTAGCGTATAAAAGCACAACTCTTACCAAATAAAAGGCCTATAATATACATGTGAAAAAGCATCAAAATAAGGGAAGTGCTATATATAGCAAGACCTACTTACTATATACATAATATACAGAATCAATATGCTTAACACCCCCCGGGCTAGCACGGGATGGGTTCAATCTCTCGCCTTGCAAAACGCCCGCCTCGCCCTTGCATCTATATATAATATTATAAATTTTTAAAAGCTAAAAATACCCCAGTCATCAAAACGACTTTGTTTTGATGACTGGAGTATTTTTTTTAAACAACCATATTAAAACGATGTCGTTTTTCATTGTCAAAACGTTGTTTTGATATGGGTATTAAGCTACCCTATGCTCCCCCTCCCACAACCCCCACTTTCCTTTTAGTTAAAACGATGTCGTTTACTATTTTCATGGGTGATAATATTTTGGCACCTACACCTACACCTACCTCACACCTCTTCCAAAAGCTAAGGCGTGGGGACGGATGGGGTGTCCGCCCCCACACCCTGGTACTCGGACAGGGTACCCCGCCCACCATTTGAAGGGGCAGGTATCAGGGGGAAAACCACCAACCTTTGCCCATGCGGGGGCGGTGAAGGAGCGGGTAGCACCCCTAAGCATGACCGTTGGATTAAGTCAAACTCATGTATTGGTTGGCAACATGTGTAATATATATACCTATTTAGAACATATTTCAGAAAAATGTAAAGTTACAACTTTTCGTTCACATTATTTGGTTTTCTATATATAGACCCGTTGGCCTACGAATTAGAGTCACAAAATGACAGAAGACAATTTTGAAATTATTTCTCTCCCAGTTTTCATTTCTTTAAAACAATTTATTATGATCTGTTCATTCTAAGAAGAAAATATTTGTAATCTTTTGGTTGAATAGTAAAATTTGAGAGTATTCGAGGTCTAATTTTATGTGTGCATAACGCAGTTAGACAAACAGACTTATTTTGAGCTTCCTTGTATCTTAGAGACAGATTCACTTGTAACCCTTGTGTATACTATTATTGGTAGGTAAGAATTTTGTTTTAAGAAAAGCAACATTGCAACGCGCCTTGAAGCAAAATTTTCACTCAATATTTTTTGTTTTGCACCCCTTTTGCACTAACAATCTAAGACATTCGATTATTAATGACACATAGTTTGAGAGAGTTTGCTTCATATTTTGTAAAACTCAAACATTTTGATGGAGCCAATTTTTCGACGTTGGCAAAAGAAAAATACACTTTCTCTTTGTCAGTCTCAAATTGGTGTATGTTCTAACCACTCATAGGCCATCTACAAATGAGGACGAAACAATCACTCAAAGTCGGGCAATGATCAAATGGGAACAAGATGGCTATATTTGCAAGGGACGTATTTGCAATGCAATGTCTGACACATTGTTTGATGCGTACCAAAACAAAGCAACCGCTAATGATCTATGAGATGCACTTGAGGCTAAGTATATTTTAAAAGATGCTACAAGTAATAAATTTTTTGCTACAAATTTTTTCAATTATACCATGATGGATTCTAGGCTTGTTGTGAGCAATTTAATGAGATTATGCATATTCTTAATCGACTCTCTCAACATGAGATGAAAATGTATGAATCCATATCAGTTTCATCCATTTTTGATAAACTTCCTTAATCATGGAAAAACTATGAAAAAAGTTTGAAATATATAAGATAGGAGATGTCTTTAGAAGAATTCGGCAAACATCTTCGTATAGAAGAAAATATTAGGCTTAGAGACAGTAATGAAGAGCGTGACTCTTTGACTTTCAACATGCATGTGGTAGAGGAAGGAAAGACCCACCAATCCATACAACCCAATGAATCATATGAAAATCGGAAGAGAAATAATAATTTTGGAAGAAAATAAAGTCACTTCCAAAATGAAAAACAGAAGAATCTAGGAATAAGTTGCTTTCATTGTGCAAACAATGCAATTACAAAAGAGAATGCCATTTTTTTAAAAAGAAACGACATAACTTTCGTTCTAGATAGAATTATGAGGTCATTATCTCTGAGTCTAACACTCTTGAAGGAGATAACTCTTGGCGGATTGACTCATGAGCAACAAAATATGTTTGTAAAGACAGGAGCATGTTCAAGAGGTACAAGCCAATAGAAGATGACCATGCTTTTTACATGATGAACTCATCCGCTGCCGTAGTTAAAGGCAAATGGACAATAAAATGGAGTTTACCTCCGAAAAAGTTCTTACTCTCAAAGAGGTGTATTATGTATCATAAATTAGAAAGAATCTTGTATTTTGTAGTCTTCTGAATAAGTTTGAGTTTAAATTGGTTTTTGAGTCGGATAAATTTGTATTGACCAAAAAGTGATATTTTAGGGGGAATGGATATTTAAGTGAAAACATGTTCAAACTTGATATTAATAATTAAGTTAATGTTTTGCTTAATTTATATTATTTAGAACACATTAATGCTAGATGTTTAGAATTGATATGATTTAATTTATGAATATGCATGCAAAAAAAAAAAAAGTGACTTCTATATATGATTTTCTATATATTGCTATGTTTATATAACGGATTTAAAGGATCAAGTTATTTGGATAGTTGTACAAAACATCTTATGATATTTGGAAAATATTATAGATTATGGTATTGAGTACAATGAATTTCTTTCGAATGTAGAAGGAATATAGATGTCAGTTGGGAATTGAATATGATGATCATAAATCAACTAGTTGGTAGATATATACCCTTGGTGGATGAGTAATCTCCTGGGATTAAAGAAGCAAGTATGCATAACTTACTCAACACTGAAAACTAAGTTTATAGCATTGGTTTCTCGCTTCTTGAAGCAAAAAGGCAAATTGGCTAATAAATTATTGACAGAGATATCGGATTTGGCAAAAATCAATGCCGCTAATATCATTGCATTAGGACAGTTAGGTTAAATTCTCACGAGCCTAAGCCATATATATAATAGCAAGTCAATGCATATTAAGCCAATTACTCACAGATGGACTAATTACAATTGATTTTATGATATATTGTCATAAATGACATATCCATTAACTAAAAACTTGTAAGAGATTTGGCGTGGGACATCAAAGGGATGAGTTTGAAGCCAAAATAATAAATCATCAACAATGAAAACCCAACTCAACTCTTGAACATATCATGACTTGAGTTCAATGAGTAAAATACATTATATGTTTGTGGTTTGCAAACATTATGATATTAAAATTAGCCTTCAAACTAATTTACCATCCTACTGTTTGAAGTGCTTGGCAATATAATGAAAATGAGAGGTTAAGCAATAAGCTATTAATAGACTTGTAACATTGTTATGTTAAAGTACTTCGTTATAAGACACTTTCGATAAGTCTAACTATATGAGTGTCGGGAGTGGTGCCGCATCCTATGCGAATTAGACTTTATTTTTAGAGCGCTCATGAAACCAGGATATGGACATAAAACCAATCCATGTGTCGGCTTTTATGAACAATCCAAAGAGAAATAAAATTTATACGTTATATATATCTGGCTAATCGTATAAAATCGCTAATTCAAAGCATATCTACTATGCCATTTTGTTTAGTTTTGATATATTTTTACTATGTGAATGTTCAAGTCCAAAAGACACCTTCATTTATGTATAAGTTTTCATATTCTAACCATGATGTATTTTGAAAATGGAGGGAGATTGTTGGAAATATTTTTAAAATAATATATTAATAATATTATGGAGATTTATTTTTGAAAGTTATGAATTATTTTATTTTGGAAATGGAGAAATTAAGGAAAGTTTATAAGCTATTGCTTATGGTTATAATATTTTGGGTATGCATTACAAGTCAATTAGATAATTAACTTGGTGGTAAGAACACCTGAATTGATCAAGTGGGTAAAAGTTTGAAACACAGCGAGGCACATTTTTTAAGGTTTATTGTGGAAAATGGGCGGTGACCCAATGTACAACAAAGTTTGCATAGGCTTATAGGTGTGTGGCTCGCTCAGCCAGTGCAAGGCGCCTGGTGCACAAAGGAACAACTCTTGGCAAATATAATGATAAAAGTCACACCTATTGGGTTTCAAACTGGTGCGAGAACGATGGTAGGGAATTAGCATGACCATTGGACTAAGTCCAACTTATGTGTTGGTTGACAGCAGGTGTAATATATATACCTATTCAGAACAAATTTCATAAAAATGAAAAGTTACAACTTTTCATTCACATTATTTGGTTATCTATATATAGACCCATTGACCTATGGATTAGAGTCACAGAATGACAAAAGGCAATTTTGAAATTCTTTCTCTCAAAAGTTTTAATTTCTTCAAAACAATATATTAGGATATGTTCATTCTGTAGAAAATAGATTTCTAATCTCTTGGTTGAATAGTAAAATCTAAGGGTATTCGGGATCTATTTTGTGTGTGCATAATGCAGTTAAACAAACAAACAAACATGTACTGGACTTCATTTTATCTAATAGGCAAATTCGCTTGTAACATATGTGCATATCATTTTTGGTTGGGATGAATATTGTTTTAAGGAAAACAATATTGTAGTGCGCCTTGAACCAAAATTTTATCTCACTCTCTTTGTTTTGCAGCCCCTTTTACACAAACAACAAATTTAACCAATTTAGTATTCAACAGTCTTAAGGCTTTTGGATCAATGGTTAGGTATTTAACAATTGGTATCAGAGTAGGGATCATGTCATGAGTTTAAGTCACGGAGGGTATAGGCTGAATTAAAATATCTTGATACTATGTATGGGTATGATGTTAAGTCATTGAATGCTATCGCACATAGTTCAAGTCGCACTATCACACATGTTTCCTCAAGATTAGGACATATTTGGATGCTTGAACTATGTCAAAACTTTATGAATAATAACGAAATAATTTGAGTGAATATGTTTTGAAGAATGAGAGAAATAAATGATATTCACTCCAATCACGATTAGCAAGACATGCTCTTCAGTATGAGGAGCACATTTTTTTTTTTGAGTAAGATAATTTCATTAAATATAAATAGAAAATGTGATACATGAGGAGGGGGTGGGGTTCCCCAACAATCGCCCCAAAGCAAAAGAAAACAGTGTAAAGTGATACATGTGGAGGGGGTGGGGTTTATTTAGGACCAATTTCTTGGTCCCTACTCCTGTCCTATAATAGGACGTCGTCGTATAAAAAGATGAAAATGTGGTCGCAAAAGAGCGAACAATAGAACTACCGCTGGGGGCAGCAGTTTTTCCGCAGGAAGCGGTGAAGATGGCAGGTGCACTGTCACATAATGTCTGGAGTTGATTTTTGGAGAGGTCTATGATCATTCTTACAAGATCACTGGTTAGGAAAAACGGTAATATAGGATAGCAGCTAGAATCCAAGCTGAATCGGTGACAACCGACCAACACAGGCGGCGGCGGCGCGTGTAGGACACGCGTCACCTAAAGAGGTGGACGGTGAGCAAATCGGAAGGATCTGAGGCCTTTGAAGCCAACGGGGTCGCCAAATCAGCTTTGGTAGGTGGCAGCGACTGAAAAACCCGCACGGCTTGGGCTGCGCGTGCATCAAACGCGCCGAGCAGATGGGCATATTTCTTCTGCGAGCATGTAGATCAGCAACCAGAGAGGCTGAGCCGGCATTGTGTGTTGGTAGGAGGTTGCCGAAATCAATAGATCAGGGAGGATCGGTGCTACAAAGGAAAAACTAAAGCAAAAACTAGAGGAAAAAGACAAACAACAAACCATGTACATAGAAAAGCCGCAGGGGTTGGCCAGAGGAGGAGGTGGTCGGAGCCTAAGCTCCTAAACCCCTCTACCTAGTGAAGACAAAGAGTCAATAAAGTTCAGAGAAAAATAGTAGGAGTGAGAATACAAGGACAAAGGAAGAGGAGAATTAGTATGAGGAGCATATTGTTTGGCTTGAAGATGGTCTAGATTAGATTAAAAAGGGTATTCATCTAGAAAAAACAAGGTATTGATTGATTATTTATGATGAATGAAGATAAGCTTATTTTAAAAAAAATAAAATATTAAAAGCGAGTTTTGCTACACAACCTCCTTCTATTCATTCACACTCCACACTCTACATTTTTTAATATTTTTTTAAATTTTTTTTTGAATTTATTTTTTTTAAAATATTTCAAATTTTTTATTTACTATTCATATAAAAATTATTTAATAAAAAAAATTAAAAAAAATTAAAAAAAAAGATGAAATGTGGAATGTTGGAAGGTTGAAAAGATTTATTGTAATTTATTATATCAGTACTCTTCCTTTCTGTACGTAGTTTGTCTTGTATACTATGATCGAAGAGATTGTACGTAGCAAGAATCTCGAAACAATAGATCAACACATATTGATTTCCAAATATTCGTTTCAATGCCCACATCAGAATTATTACCAGAACTACGGAGCCAAATAAAAATGAGAAATGATTTATATAAATTTTAAAAAGAATAGAAAAATGATATTTTTTTAGTAGAATTTAATTTTTTATAAAAAATTTGTACAAAGAAAAATTATACTTAGAAAAATGTTATTTAGAAATATAATAATTAGTATTTCTCTTATATAAAATTTATCTTAAATCAAATATTGATAAAACTTATTAATTTTTTTTATTTTTTTATAAAAAATTAAACTCAAATTAAATCCATATAAACTAATAAATACATTATATTAATAAAATAACTCAAATCATCTCTTTGGAAAAAAAAAATTTAAATAAACCATCTCAACGTTCAAATAAAGCCAACTTTGCGGAGGGGTGGTAAAAGGTCAAAAATCTACTTTTACTGTGCTTTGAGTTTCAGCGAAGGGTCTATATTTTGACCATTCTGATTGACTACTGGTTAATTTTTTTATTTTTATTTAATGATTAAAAAAATAATTTTAAATATATTGATGTATTTTTTTTTATTTTTTAAAAGTATTTAAAAATATCAACAAAATATGAGAAAAAAAAAAATCTAGTGGCACAGCGGTAAACGCTGGCGGCAGAGTAACGTTACCCTTCAGCAAAACTCACCAATACTTTCCTCTAAGCGCGTGTGGCGCTCCTCCCTAAATAAAGGCATCGTTTCCCTGCAGATTACCCGTAGGAGCCAACACAAACCAAAAAGTGCCCACTTTTCAAACACGTAAGGGCATGAAGGAAAGTTTCTCTCTCTCTCTCTCTCTCTCTCTCACTCACTTTCACTTTCACTTTCAACAGTCCACACTCTTCCACAGTGTACAAACAGCTCCATCTACTACACCAGCGCGACAAAATTCGTGGCTAGAAAATACACATCTGAACAATGAATGACTCTCTGTGTATGATCTTTCAGAGATTTTTTTTTACCTCTGTTGTACGTATTTCTCAAAGGTTTCTTGCTTCCCATTTTTGGCTTCATCTTCTTCAGAGATAATAAACGTCCATCTCTGTTCATAGGTGAAAAGGCAAGGAGGAATTACTGTAGTGGGGTTATGGGGTTGCTTCTGTGTAGTCTGAACCACCAGTCACTTTGCTCATACTGTTCCATCCTTCCTTATACACCCTCACCCACCGGCCACCATTTTAAGATTGTAGACCTCTTTCTCTATCTCTCTCCGTGAAAAAAAACATTCTCTTGCTTCCAGTCCCCTTGCACTCTTTTTTAGGGGTTCGGTCTTCGCGCTTTCTTGAACTATCCATTCGAGTCTGGGCTCCCAACTGCCCAACCATGTTTTTGTCACACCCATCATGAATGTTTCCCTCTCTCTGCAACACCTTCAATCGAGAAACACCTTCGTCTCTCTTACATAGCAATCAAGAGCCCAGATAATCTGTGGGTGTGCACACATCAAGAATCAAGCTCTTCTATCTGAACTGCCATCCGGAACAGTCTTTTCTTTCCCTCCATCTCTGTCTACGTGATCCATCAAAGCACAGTTATTTTACTCCTTCCTTCTCGCTGTCTCGCTCACCTAGTCAAGGCAGTCCCACCAACAACACTACATTCTTTTGCTTCTTCAACTTTGCAAGCGAGTAAAATGCCAACCGCCGCCGCCGCCGCCGTTCTCCTCCTCACCCTCTTCTCCACCGCCAGTGCTACAACGCCTTCCAACTTATCTCGGAGGAGATACCACCGCCACCTCCTTCACCAGCCCTTTTTCCCTCCTCTGGACTCCTTCCCTCCAACCCAACCCCCTTCCTCCTCTCCCTATCCGCAGCCACAGCTACAACAACCAAAACTCCCTTTCTCTTCCTCTTCATCTTCCTCCTCCACCCCACCAAAACCTTTCTTCCCATCCTACCCCTCTCCACCGCCTCCTCCCTCCCAAACTAGCCTTGCCACCTTCCCAGCTAACATCTCCGAGCTCCTCCTACCTCACCCCTCCCCCTCCTCTATCTCCCACCGCCACCTCATCGCCATCTTCGTCTCCGTCTCTCTCCTTATCGTCGCTCTCTTCTCCGCCATTTCCGCTTTCCTCTACTGCCGCAAACACGCATTCTTCACCACTACCGCCAACGTCACTGATAAGGCCCCTCACTCCGACAACCTCCGCTTGTACCCGCCCAACATCGCAACCTCTGATGGGAGCTACAAGCATCCTCACTCCGGTTCATCCAACACCAGCTCCGAATTTCTCTACATTGGTACCTTAGCTAATTCCCATGGAATCTACGACGAAGATATAGCGAATTCAAGCAATGTCGGCGTCTCGGCCACGACACAGTACCTAAAACTTGGTTCACCGGAGCTCAAGCCGCTTCCGCCGCTTCCAAAGCACAGCTTCAAGCAGAGATATGGAAATTCTGAATTGGGTTCCTCTGAGAATCTGGAAAATGACGAAGAAGGGGAGGAAGAAGAAGAATTCTTTTCTCCAAGAGGGTCTTCCGGCCGAAAAGATAGTCCCGTTCATATAGGATCGAGCCCTCAAAGATTGTTTAACGCTGAAAATTTCGGAAGTAGAAGCTTCAATTCAAGAACTGCATCGGACCCGTGTTCGGATTCAGCTTCCCCAACGAATTCTTTTTTTAATTCTGCGTCCCCAGCATTGAACTTGAGTACCACAAGCTTGAGATCGAAGTCCCCGGACTTCATGATCGGTTTCCCAGCTCCGGTTCCGGCTCAGCCAATAATGACATCAATGTCATCTCTTTCTTCATCTACGTCTTCATCATCATCCGAGAGAGGTTCATGGAATACTCAGAATTCGCCGACCAGAAATTCAGATGTTTCAGAGCAGAGTAAACGATGCCCATCTAGAACTGATAGTATGCCGATAAAACTGCCTCCGCCGCCGCCTCCGCTGCCACCTCCGAGGTTTTGGGAGGCTCCGGCCTCTCAGAAGCAGAGCCGGGACCCGGACCTAGGGCCGCCAGTTCTTGTAACACCTACTGGGCCTGTTCTATTGCAAAATGTCGCAACTGAACAATTGCAGAGCAACGGAACAGCGGAGAGAAATGAGGACACTCCGAGGCCGAAGTTGAAACCTTTACATTGGGATAAGGTTAGAGCGAGCTCGGATCGAGCTATGGTGTGGGATCAGCTGAAATCTAGCTCTTTCCAGTAAGATAATGACTTCCTAAATTTTTCCTTTTTATTAGTGTTCAAAAGCCCTTTCGTTGATTAGTTTTTTTGTTGTTGCATTATTTTGATAATCAGAGTATTCTATATTTTTTAAGGTAACCTTGTGGATTTCTTAAAATTGTTGCTACTAGATGTTCCAGATTTTTCCAGCCCCCTCGACTGTCCCACCATTAATACTGCACTCTTTTGCTTGTTCGAGGAAGCTATTATGCCGTTTTCTAAAGTTTGTAGAATCTTGTTTTGGCTGCAGATTGAATGAAGAAATGATTGAGACACTTTTTATGATCAATAATAGCAATAATACGAATATGACCCTGAAAGATGGTGGGAGGCGTGTGATTCTCCCTTCGTCAAACCTGGAGAATCGGGTGCTTGATCCAAAGAAGTCTCAGAATATTGCGATTCTGTTGAGGGCACTAGATGTGACCGTTGAGGAAGTCTGTGAAGCCCTTTTGGAAGGTAACTGATCAAATTTATTCAAGTTTGTGTGAATTCATCGTAGTAACTATGATGTGCATTGCCAAAAGAAAGAGTTCCTGTTCTTGTTATTACAAATAACAAAAAGAGAAACTGGAATTCATTCCTGATTAAAACTTTTGTTGCCATTTTGACTGTAATTTGTGTCTACCTACTGCGTGATCTTATAATATGAGGCATGTTTGACTGCGCTTGTTATCTTGTGGCAATTTCAAAAACCATTTCAAGCTTAACGACTGTAGATATTCTTAATGTTGTGACCCACTCTTTTTTCATATCTATGGTCAATGGTTTTGGTTTGAGCTGGTACATTTGGATATGTACCCTGCCTCTATGAAACAGTAACTTTGGTCTTTTTATTACTTCATTGGCCTTGGCGTATGTAATCTCCTAGACCCTTTAAGAAAGCACGAAATCTTGTTTTGCTGTAACAATTGCAACGGAATGCATTGATGAATTTAAATGCTGTGCTTTATCTTTTTTACCAGATAGTCAATGCCAGTAGCATAGTTTTTTTGAGACGGTAAAACCAGATTATTATTGTGTCGATGCTTTTTTCGTTAAAATCCTTTTATTTGTTCATAATGTCACTCATAGTACATCTTTTTCCACCATATATCATGTATTTTGTGCAGTTAATCCTGTCATTGAACTCGAGAGAAGGTTACAAAAGAGACTCTTTCTTTGTTTGTCTGCCTGGCTCAATATCATTAGCATGACCACTCCCTTTGATCTACTTACTCTCGCTCCCTCTTCTTCTTCTTCTTCTTCTCTCTCTCTCTCTCTATACTGCTATGCATTTGTAATTTTATAACCATTAGTCACCCTAACAGTTGCAACCATGAATATTTTGAACCTTTCTACCTGCAAGCAGGTAACTCTGATATGTTGGGTTCCGAACTTCTTGAAAGTTTATTAAAGATGGCTCCTTCAAAAGAAGAAGAGCGTAAACTAAAGGAGTTCAAAGATGAATCACCATTTAAGTTAGGCCCAGCCGAGAAATTTCTCAAGAAGGTGCTTGATATACCATTTGCATTCAAAAGGGTGGATGCAATGCTCTACATTGCCAATTTTGATTCAGAAGTTGAATACCTTCTAAGGTCTTTTGAAACTCTAGAGGTAAATCTTAAGTTCTGGTATATGTATATCTAATTAGGTCATGCAATCTTGCTTTACATTTGGTTGGAACATATTCAAGGGGAAGCCTTTTGTGTGTATGTGTGCATATATATTCCATATATGGTCCTCGAAGCTCTCCTTAACCTTATTCCTTTCTTATACCAAAATACATATACCTTTCTCTCGTGAGTGGTGAGCACAAGGTAGGAGCTCACTTTACATGATCAAAGTTGAACATTAAGAAAATGAATATTTTGAGGCTCTCTCTCTCTCTCTCTCTCTCTATCTATCTCTCTCTCTCTCTGTGAAAGGTGTTTAAAGCCAATCCATTTCGACAAAGAAAGCTTATGAGATAGTCCAGTGATTCCTCCATTATTCCACAGTCTATTTTCCCCTGCATTTATGGTAGTCAAATGATTTCCTGACATTACATTATGATGATGCAACCAATATAATGATTGCCATCGAGCACAACACTTAGCCAAATGCTCACGAGCAACTTGCCATGTACTTTTATTAAAGAATGTCTCAAATGGAATCTACAAAATTTTTTATCCTCCATCTCCTGCCACATCCTTTCTGAATATGAATAATTTTTACGTGACTTTGTACCTGAGTTATGATTACTCCAATTTTTAGTCGTGAGGAAAAAAACAAAGAAAATATCATGATCAAATTTGCATAGCATTTAGGACACAGGTATAGCTTCATAATTGTGTAAAGAAAGTTGGACATGACTCCTAGTAATTAATGCGGCTTTCCGCATTTAGCATTGAAAGGTTGGATGTTAGGGCAAGAACAGCATTTTCTTTTGAGCAGATCAAAAAGTAAAAATGGAATAACAAAGTGGAGAACTACTTATAAATTTAAATCTTTTTGCAGAATGCAATGCCTGGTTTGATTTCGAAATCACTATTCTCCTCTTACAAATATTGATAGTGCCCAGAATAGCAGTGACCATTCAAGTCCCAATGCTTTGGTAATTGAGTAATATGGTGGAAAAGGCAAAACCATCTCAACAAGGCTTTATTCCAACTATTTGAGCGGCTATATTTTGAATTTTCTCCTTTAACCTAGTATAGAGCCGCATCTTTGGGCCAGTGCAGGATCGTCCTTAGTCTTGCACCTGGCCAAATTAACATGCTTGATTTTTTCTCGTCTAGTTTCTGGGTGCTGGTGCACAAGGCAGTGTAGGAAAAATGTGACGTTATGTACAGTTGCCAGAAAATTACCCTTTTTTATTGATGAATCTAGTTGCTGAACTCCTTTCCCTCTTGCACTTATATAGCTTCTTAGTTCTTGCAATTCTAGTGTAATTGTGAAGGCATACATGTACCAGCAGTTGTTCACACTTCTCCATTTCTCACAGGTAGGTTGTGAAGAATTGAGAAACAGCAAAATGTTCCTGAAGCTTCTTGAGGCTGTGCTCAAAACTGGGAACCGCATGAATGTTGGCACCAACCGTGGTGATGCCCATGCATTCAAGCTGGACACTCTTCTCAAGCTTGTCGATGTGAAGGGTACTGACAGAAAAACCACTCTACTGCATTTTGTTGTACAGGAAATCATTAGAGCTGAAGGTTCTAGTCTTTCCAGTACCATTCAAAGTGAACCGACTAAGAAAAATCAACAATCTGCTTTCCGGGATGATGTTGAATTTAGGAAGCTTGGCTTGCAAGTTGTTTCGGGTTTGAGTGGAGAGCTTACCAATGTGAAGAAAGCTGCTACAATGGATTCAGATGTGCTCAGCAGCGAAGTTGCAAAGCTTGCTGGAGGAATCACAAAAATATCTGAAGTCCTGAAATTAAATGAAGAAATTTCATTGAAGCAGACTAGCCCGAAATTTTCAGAGTCAATGAATGGGTTCTTGAAGAAGGCTGGGGAAGAGATTCTAAGGATCCAAGCCAAAGAGAAAGTTGCTTTCTCTCTTGTGAAGGAAATAACTGAATATTTCCATGGGAACTCAGCTAAAGAAGAAGCTCACCCATTCCGGATCTTCACAGTGGTGAGAGATTTTCTTTCAATTCTTGATGGGGTATGCAAGGAAGTTGGCAAGGTTAATGAGAGAACTATCGTCGGCTCAGCCCGCCAATTTCCCGCACCTGTGAATCAATCCCTTCCACAGGCATTTTCTGGGTTTAATGGAAGGCAGCATTTTGATTCCTCGGATGATGAGAGTTCATCCTCATCGTAGCACTTGATATCAATGTCACTTTCTGCACTTTTTGGCATTTTGCAGAGGGAGCTTCTGAAAGTCAAAGTATATCATCTGGCTCTTGTTTGGTATTTGGATATACTCAATAGGATTTTGGGACTGCTTATCCTAGGTGTTATATAGAAGGGATTGCCTCCTGAAGATAACAAGGTAGTTTTGCCATATTAGCCAGATTTTATTTTGTAAATCTGTTGAATATTTGAAGTTGCTCAGTGAGAGAATTGTTCGTGACAAAGTGATTAGCTCTGCGTCATCTTTCTCTCGTCTTTGTTTATTTGATCTTTGTTTCCCTGAACAATTGAGGGCACTCCTCGGGTTAACCTCCTGTACTTGCAAAAGGCCCCGAGCAATGTGAAATAGGATGTTTGCTACAATCACAGATTCACAAAGACAAATCCAAAATCGTCTGTCTTGTATTGATTGATTGAAGTATTCCAAGTGGAGAGTGGGATTGAGAGAGTAGATGTGCTTGTGCACATCAAGAAAAAGAGACATTTGCTTCAACAAAAATCAAATTTTCCTTACGGTTTCCGTTTTATACATTAAAAGCTGAGACAAGAAAAAAAAAAATTTTAGCTACTAAAGGATTACACAAAAATAAAGCTATGAATTAATGTAACTTGATGCAATATGTCAGATTGTAAAATAGATTTAACGAATTATATAGAGTCACATCATTTGTCAGTTTATTTTTGTATACTCTCTTTTTGTATGCAGCATTAAAAAAAAAAAATGCTTTTCACAACAACAAAAGTTTGTAAAATTTCCATCAGAAATCTTTATTATTTCGCATATGCTTGCCTAATTTTTTTTTAGCATAATTACTGTTATTATCTTAAAATTTTATCTGCCATATTCTTTATCTTATTTTCTTTTATTGTCTTTGATTAAGTTATAGGACAAAACATAAATAATTCAACTAAAAATAATGAAGATAATGATTAGAATTATCATAATTCTAGAAGAGCTAATTAGCAATAGGGCCTCACTGAAACCCAATAACAAGGCCTAAAAAACAATCTGGGAGGCCCAACCGAGGGGAAGAGAGGAACACGTCTTCATTGTCGTCTTCTCGTCGCTATACTGCTATATTTCTTTTTCACGATATTAGCGACGTTAGGGCTTATTGCAGCGCACAGAGAAAACTCTCGCTCTCGCTCAGATAATCAAACGGGTGCGTTGTTGATCCTTTATCTCGTTCAATGTTCTGGTACTTTTAGTTTTTGCGTACAAATTGAGCTCTTTTATTTTGTTTGTATGGTTACTCATGAATTAGGGAGCTGGTTTCAGGACTGTTCCGTTAGGGTTGAAACCCATCTATCATAATTTTCTTATGAGTGCACTCTTTATTGTGGGTGATGCTATCAATGGGGATTTTGTTAAATAAATAAAGTACTTTGCTTTGTTGATTCTTTGGTTTGCGTTGAGTTCTAAGTCTTCAAAATCCTCGTTTCACGCACTTTCACATATTGTGAAAATCATCTAAAGTCAATGTGTGTTTTCTATTCTTTTCTTGTTTTCTTTAAGCTCTTGGGATTTTTCTTGTTTTTTGACTTGTGATGGTGCTTGGATGCAGATTTAAATAGATTATCGTTACTCATCAAGGGGATGATTTCTGATGATCCTTTTGGCGCACATGTAGTATGGAATAACGGTTTTAGAGGACACTGGGGTTCCTTGGTATCACCAGAGTCTAGGGGGTTGGAATATTGAGCACCAAGTTCTATGTCATCTAGGTTTTAAATCCAAGTATCCAACATAGAAAGATATCATGGAAGAAAATCCTGCCATGCTTGTTTTGTAATTTCCTTTAACATATCAGCTATCAATCCTCTCCACCACATGCTTGTTATGCTATATTGGTTAAGTGGATGCATTCTTTCTCTTTATTATATTATCAGGAAGAGAAGTTCAGATTCTAGAGAAACGAAATGAGTGGAGGAGAGAAGGGTTCAGCGACCACAAAGACCCCCGGAGATTTCCTCAAATCAATTCGTGGGCGACCTGTTGTTGTTAAACTGAATTCTGGAGTTGATTATCGAGGTCAGTTACTCATATTTCTCATTTTTCTTACCTTATTTAGGCATGGGTATGGTAAATGGTATAAGAAGATGAAATCTGCTGCCTATTCTTGCTAGGCTTTGTTGGAAATGTAATCTGGTCTGTAGCAGACATTCTTGCCACTGAGGGATTTCAGATAATTCTTTTGCATTCTATAACTTGAGAAGGCTAGGGTTTTGTTATATTTGGAAAAAATCCCCAATGCTGATAAAACATAAGAAATATATACATGTTATAAAACGGGAAAAAATATACCATTGTTTATTTGTTTATTACATTTTGTCACTATTTAAATTGTTATTCAAGAAAGGTTTTATGATAGGTTAGCATCTCATGCTTGGGACATTTGGCCCTCCCTTTTTCTCCCTTAAATGTTAGGCAAATGGGGTGAAACAGAATCTCGTGGCAGTCATTTATGATATATACCTTCATCCTTTCAAATCTCTGTTAGAGGGAAAAATGAAATTGGGTACTTAAAAGGGGAGAGTGGATGTGAGGCTCACATCCTTGTTATAAGTAATTGATTTTTTTTTTTTTTTAATTTACATGGGTCAAAGAATCGAAGAATCGTTATATACCCGATACCAGTAATGGCTGGCATCAAACATCCATATATGAACCTATGATAAATAAAGAATGATATTTTCAGTCATAGAGTGTGCAATCGTCTCGTACTCTTTTTGAAAAAAATAAATAAATATAAGATCCATAAAAAAAAATTAATTTCTTAATGGTAGACCCTACTATTTTTCAAAAGGATTGTACGACGCTTACATAATTCATGATTGTATCTAGCATTACTCTATAAATAAACGTCTGTGAGGAATTTGAGCCTTGCTAGTTGTCGATAGACATCTGACTGATGGTTTTGGGTACACTCCAATTTGTTTAGCTGGTATGGACTCTGGAAACATTCATTCATAGATAGTCTTTGTGTGCAGGTATTCTCGCATGTCTGGATGGGTATATGAACATAGCAATGGAGCAAACAGAAGAATATGTGAATGGGCAGCTGAAAAATAAATATGGCGATGCTTTCATTCGCGGAAACAATGGTACTTTATAGAATTACCTTAATTTTTTTTTACTGTTATTTCTCAACTTTCTTTAATGCCCCCATACTGTTATTATTTGACTGGTATGGTAATGGTTGATTTTTCCCCTTTTATTTATTTATTGAATTTTGCAGTTCTCTACATTAGTACATCAAAGAGGACACTAGCAGATGGGGCTTGAGTATTGGATTATATATCAAGCCATGTGGACATCTGCAGTCAGGCTTTCAATGTTTGTATTTCTGATGTAAGATGATGATATTGATTTGGACATATGAAACTTTGTTATCTTTCTAATAGGATAAGCTATCAAATATCTGAATTGAAGATTGATGCCTTAATTGTTATTTTGATGAATGATCATCATGGTCATGAAGCTTGTTGCACAGTATTTCTTTTAGGCATCCTTTGCTTTTGGTGGCCATTTATTGAAGTTGGATGTTCAAGTATCCCATGAGAAAATCCCAAAATGACAAAGGAGGAGATGTTAAGTAGTGTATTCCTTGTTTGGGCAGAGCTCGTTTCTCATCTTCTTCCAATTATTTAGAGAATTAATAAACATTTTTCTGTTTGGAGGGAAATCTAATAGGCTAATTTTTTTAAGAGAAAAATTCTGGCCAAGTTTTATTTTTGGAGAATTGTTAGGTCTTACACAAAATCTTGCGCAAAAAAGGTAACAAAACTGGCCAGATTGTAATATTCTAGATTTACTTCAAAACAAAAATAATTTTATAATCCGTCGAATCATATTAGATCACTTCAATTTGAAAACTTTCTTGTATTCTTGTATAAGACTTCCGAGTTCTGTGTAGACAAATCATTTATCTTATTATTAAATTGCATCAGGAAGTTTTTATTTTTCTTGACTTCATCAAAGAAGCGAATTTTTCCCAACTATTCTGGATAAATTTATTAGATCCAGGTCGAATGTACATCTTGGCAAACATGATGGACTCGGAGAAATGGCCTTTGGGTATATATATCATATTCCATTAAATTTAACATTAATGAACAGACATGTAATCAGACCAGACACTTGCGGTGCCATTCGAAGAATTTCACAAGTCCGCCTGAATGGCTCACAGATTCTTACCATTCGTTACAAAGGCAGGGAGGATGACCCAAGTCACATAAATTATTTTCGTCAGATAAAGCTGAGGTAATAAAATTATAACCCTCACATTCCTGTGAGTATACAAGGTGTATTCAGCAAGGAGGGGGATCACAATGAACCTGAGCATTAACCTGAGAATGGTCGCAGTGACTTCTTTGCTGCTATCACTCTACTCACCAACAGTTTCCATCTAGCTTCATCTTTCTTGGTCTGCTGCTGCATTTTTTCCTTGAAATGCCTAGAAGAGAGAGAGAGAGAGAGAGAGAGAAGAAGAAGAAGAAGAAGAAGAAGAAGAAGAATATGTTACTAACACAACATCCCTTAGCTCACATCTTTCACTCAAGATCAACAGAACTAAGATTAGAATTCTGCCAAGTGTTGGTACTATGCAGTGTTCCAAATTCAAAGTAGGCCTCTAGGAATACAGACTGAACCCCCCATGAGGTTCGTTCAACTCGTGGGGTGTATCATTTCAAATTATGTTTGAATCAGAGCAAATTTTACTGCCTAGATACTGTGCTAGTAAGATTTTGGTAAGTAATCAAGTCATCAATTTAATGTCATCTAAACATCACCTACCAAACTGAATTCATATTTACAGCTTAGATTCATAGATCGGGACCTTTGATATTTTTCATAGGAGTAAGTGAAGGCAAAAAGTGTCAACTAGTTGCCAAGCCATCAAGTTAATGCAGGCAGGTTTGGGGGGTGAGATGAGACACAAAATTCTCACCTAACTCACTGAACTAGCATTCACCAGCTTAGATTGGAAAACATTGCTATAATATCAATAGCATAGAAATGATTTAAGCTAATTTATATCCTTCCAATTAAGACATTCTAATCTATTTCCCCAAACGGTGAAGGGTATAGAGCTAGAGAAGGAAGTTTCATGCTTACCTACAAAGAGCGACCTTGCAATAATCAGGCTCATTGCAAATGCGAGAATGCAATTCAAGCAGCTGCCACATGCGTTTGCAGTGAGCACAGCCACCTGGAATCCGTGTCTTACAACTAGAAAAATGACGGACTAACATCTCAAGCCCTTTGCAAGCTGGGAAACGACAAGCAACCTGGCTTCCTTTCAGCGCCTTGTCACGAGGCCCTATTGTTCTACACCCATCCCTGCATATGTGAAGGAGGGCTTCCATCGCCTCATTCAGTTGCAAGTACACCTTTTTCTCTTCAATTTTCTTCAACCGCTCTTGCTTTCTCTGAAAAAAAACGCTATTGAAACTAAGATCCTAATTTTTGAGATTAATCTAAAGGACTGAACATAGAATAAATTGATAAAAACATCACCCGATAGAATTTTTTGTCAAACACCCATTAATTAATTCCTACTTTTCATGTGCACTTGTATTAACCCGAGTCTAGAACACAAGAACACAATAAAATGCTGTCAGGAATTACAGCAGCTATTAGACTGGCTAGCCAAAGAGAGAGATTTGTAGGAAAGAAAAGTCTAGGACATGATTGCCAAGATCATAGCATTTTCAACATTCAAAAAACAGAAAGGTAAAGGGTGTCCAAGGAAAGAGAAATGATTTAAATAACCTTCCACGCTACAATGTGATAAAACACAGCTCTGCAATGAGATTTATACATTTTTCAAGAAAAAGTCAATAAAATCACACAACAACAGAACTCACCAAATCCGATTAAAATCACATAAATTAAAATAAAAGAGCCTCAGATTGTACTCAGAGTAGTAGTGTATTCAGGGCGAAAAAAGGGATTTTTTTATATAGTAATAATCTGACATAAAACTCTAAGATATAGGTTTAAAGGCATAATTATAAGCAATATTTACTTTAGGATTATATTTGAAGAATGCATATTTTGTCTCACTAGGACTGTAGGTATTCCACGGCAGGGACGTCTTTGGCAGATTCCAACTATTGGATACTAAAGAGGGGGTTTTTTCCCCAATCCAAAGCTATAGCCAAGAAGTTACTATGTTGCCAAGCCTATTTGAGCGGACATCTACCACATACTCAGCACAAAAGCTTTCCGTGTTGCCTTTGCTGGTTTGAATTTTAATAGATAAATCAGACAAAATTATAGAAAAAAAGTAAGTGCATATAAGATTTTCATCAATGTTTCTATGCCGCCGTCATGGTAGATGCAGATTTGATACAACTTTCGCACATTCTTTTCATGAGTACAGAAATAAAATAACTAGGTTTGGAAAGAGAATAGGAACCGACTTACAGAATCTGCCTCAACAACACACTCAAGAAGTTCTTGTTCGAGTGCGGGATTAGCATGCTTCATTACTTTCCAACCTTCAGTTGAAGATATAGTTTTGAAGTCCCCAATAATAGTACGAATACAAATGAAGGAGAGCCGAGGTGCATCACAGTTCCTTGCCAATTGAAGCACGTCTATAACGTTTTCTTTGGTCAGCCAGCCCTGCTCCAGAACATATATACAAACTCTTTTCAGTGATGGAATTGAATAGGAGTGTGACAAAGCCAACAAATGGAGAACATGCTGCTTCACTGCTTCCTCTTCATAGCTGGCATTAGGATATTGTAAGAAGAAACACTTCTCAGAACTTCAGCCTGAATAATTACCTGGGAGTGAAATGGGAATGCAGACAGATGGAAGAGGACATATTCAACATACCAGGATGAGTAAAGAAATCGAATGAAAGCATAGACAGCTTGGTGCGGCACCCCAGGAATCTTTATGTATCTCATACCATTCTTAACTTTTGCTTGCTGCAGAATATTCGCCAGCACTGTGGATGCCGCACTCTGCACAATGAAAAATACAATTGATAGCCTTAGGTTCATCCCTCTTCAATTACCCTGATCAGCAGCCAAATAAATATTTCCAGGAACTCAAAAGTGATGAAATTTTATTTTCAAATTTTCAATAGTCCCATTGCCTCTGTCATAATGCCTTTTTTAGAAATTGAAAAGGCAGTTTTTTTTTTTTTTTTTCATTCGATAATATTTTCAAGTGAGAACTTCAAAATACTAAGGTCATGACCTACAATTGAAATTGGCCAACTCCAATTTAGTCAGAAGGAAAAGTGCAGTTCAGTTAACTCACCAGAACACACGAATGAGCCTGAATATGTGATTTGTCCTCTGTAATAACAAACACATCTGAGCAGCCATATCCTTCCTTGAAAAGTTTGTCCCATGTATATTTTGTTTCCTTAGGGACAGAGCTACAGTCTGAAATCCTATTGGAAAGTTTGATTCTAGTACAGGATTTGACAGGGAAAGGTGGTGGTTTTGGAATATGACATTTGGAGGATAGAGAAGTGGTGGGAACTTCCAGCACAGGTAAAATATCAGCTGGATTATCTTCCTCTAGGTGTATATTAAAAGATCCACAGAAGGATTCACCACTCGAAGACGGCCAAGGAGAGTCAAGATTGGCTGAAGCCATCAACTAGTATCGTATATATGTGGTACAATCAAATTCAGATCAAAGATCTGCAAACAAGACAGAGATTGAGGGACCTCTAATTAACAGTAAGCGAGCTACAGTACAAAATGGTATTAAAAGAAAATTCACCAAATAAATTGAACGGTGACAATTAATGCAATAAGAAATATATCTCAAACTAATCTACATATATAGATCATTGCCTATAGGGTATCTCTAGGTTGCACCATAACGTCAAACTTCTTCTTGAGAAGGAATGTGAAATAAATACAAGTAAACAAAACAGAAACCCCTATATTACCAAACAGGAAAAGAATCGACTGAATAAGTCCTCCTTTCCTTTGTGACTTGCCCAATATTCACAAATTTGCTTTGCTTTGGGGTTACAGATTTCTTTCTTCCATGCCCACAAAAACCAATACCAAGAAAACATAAACCCATCAGCCTGGACATCTCCAAGCTGCTACCCAAACCAAACATTACCGAAAACTACAAAAAATATGTTTAGTGAATGTCTTCACGCAGATCTTGACATTGGAATGGGCACTACTTCCGAGATGTATCCAGCACAGTCATAGACTAAACGTGTTCAAACAATGTATAAAACCCCAAATTGAAGCAAAAGTCCGCACGCGCACCAAGCAAAAGGAGACGTGGGATAATAATATATTGCAGAAACATAAATGAATAAATAACAACAGAGATAAAAAGTCGGTACTCCTTCTCAGTTTCATTATTAATATATTACTGCTTGAGGAAAAAAAAAAAAAAAACAGAGATAAAAAGTCAGTCACCTACACACAAGTTTGTTTTCAAACGGTTTCACAGCAATCAAACATCTAGAGAGAGAGAGAGAGAGAGTTACCTTCAGAAAAGGTAGCAAATCTTCACAGAAATAAATCGAGATTTGCGCGGTTTTTCGCGAACTTCTATCGTGTAGAGCTAAAGAACCTGGAAAATAAATTAGAATAACTATAAGAATAATATTAGAGTAACACAATCCCGTTCCCCAAATAACGACAAATATTCCATTTCCGAACCAAAGAAAAAAAAAAAAAGAGGGAAAAAAAATCCTATTTCGGAGAAACTATCTTCTTCTTCTTCCTTCTTTCTTCTTTCTTCTTGGGCATCAATAATCAAAAAATGGAATATATTCTTTTGAGAGAGAGAGAGAGAAACCTGAAAAGTGGAAACATCCATTAAAGTTGCTTCAAAAAGACAGTTTGGATTTTAAAAAATCAGAAAGAAGAAAGAAAAAAAGTTGTATCAGCTGGAGGTACCTTACCTTAGTCATATTCAAGTAATACATAAAAGCGGTAAAGTGATTGTCGGAAGCCTTTTTGTTGGATCAAAACTCCTTTGGGAAGTGCATGAAAAAGGCTTGGTTGTGAGACTGAGAATATATATGAACTTCTTCAAAGAGCTCAGTCGAGAGCAAGCAGATGATATGGAGAGAGAGACAAACGGAGACAGGTAGAGGGAGAGAGGAAAAGACGTGTGTCTAGAACAGGAGGGAACGTTTAGTACTTTGTTCGTTAGTTATTGGGTTGCCCGAGGGAAAAAATAGGCTTTTAGCTTTCTCACGATATATTGAACTATTTAAAAATAAATAAATAAATTACTAAAAATGAATTTTAGGACTTAATAATTTTTTACTTACTTGAAAATGATTTGACATGCACTAATTTTTATGATTAATAAATAAATAAATTTATGATTAATGTTGACTATAAATTTTAAAAAGATAAATTTTATATAATTTTTTATATATATAAATTTAATTATAAAAAAATTATATAAAAATAATTTTATATATGAAATTTGATATGGTTTGTTAGATTATAAAATTATTTTTACTATAAAATAAATTTGATAGATAAATTAAATCAATTAATGAAAATATTTTTATATAAATCTTTCGTAGCTCTAACATTATTAAAAAAAATGAATCTCATTAAAAAGAATATATTTTTATACACTTTTTCAACGTGGGATATATTTTTTAACAAAATGACTTTATGGAAGTTGTCTATTTAATGCTTATACTTTAAATCTATTTTAAATTATTAGTATTAGCAGTCACGTTTTGATAAAAAGATAATCTCCAATTATTTCCTCATATCCCTTTTATCTATAAAAACAATAAATTGATTATTAATCAGATCTTATGTTACCTACTTGCAATTTAGATTTCAAACGAATTTAACGTTAAATGTGATATTTTAAATCGGTTTCACAGTTGAAATTAATAAAAGTGAAGAAATGATATTTGCAGTCATGGAATAAGCAAATACTGCGCAATCTTTTTGAAAAAAAATGAGTAAATATGGAACTTACATACTCCACTCTTTTTCAAAATGATTGCACGGCACTTACGTACTCTACGACTGTATATAACATTGCTCATTAGCTTACAAAAAATAAAAATGCCCCCTCAACATAAAATATTAAATTAAAAAAAATCAAAATGAGTGATTAAATTGACAATTCGTTGGTACATATTTTTATTTTTTTTTCTTTAAAACTATTAAATATTTGAATAGAAAAATTTTATTCATCACCTTCACATATTACATTTTTTTTTATTTTTTTCTCTCAATAAATGTATGATATATGGATGATGAGTAAAAAAATTTAATAAGTTTCAGAAGAATAAAATAAAAAAATAAAAAAATGTAGTATCTAATGTATGGAGATGATGAGTTGCAAACCTCATTTAAATATGTCGCTTAATTAAAACATGGATGTTGGGAAAGAATGGCCATTTGATTCATTTGGAAGGTTCAAACAGTACAGCTTCTCTTTCTTTAGATTTCTTTCTCAAATTCGAGCGGTTTGAGAGGGTCAAGTTGTCTCACTAATGTTTTGCACATTATTGAACCCACCCTTATAAATTGTCCAAGTTTAAGATTATGTTTAAGAATATATCTGTTTTCAAATTACTTTACTATTATTTATAAATAATTTACTATTATTTTCAAATAATTTACTATTATTCATAAACTAGTCACTATTATTTTATTATTATTCATAAATTATTTTACTATTATTTATAGATGATTTGAGATACTTTTAATATCCAAATGAAACCTCCAAAGATTAGGCTATTTAGTCATGTGTTCCCATTTTATTTGGTGAAGAAGTATTATTTATTATTTAATTTTATAATTTTAATCAGTGTTTTAAATTTCGTACCATACTGGGATAGTAATTGGTACATGAAAGGTATATGTTTCATACTGGGTTAAATACCTGTTGTACCGGTATGTTTCAATCAATACTAGCCGATTTTTGGTGTCCTGATTGGTTTCATTGTACCGGCTGATTTTTTTTTTATAATTAATATAAAAATTTTGACTTTTTCAAAATTTTCACTCTAATTCTCATATCTGAAGATTATTTTTAAAATTTTTTTAATCTCATTTTCTTGAGGGCTGAAAATCAAATCTTTCGTGATAAATATGAATAATTATTTTTTTAAATAATTGGATTGAAAACTTAAAAATCTTATTGAATTTTATAAATATGTGTTTTAACTTTTTAAGACTTATATTAAATGGCATTGATATTCAAATATTTCGTTTTAATATATTAACTGAAACGGCCATCTGAACGGTATTTAAAATTTTGATATTATATTATTTTTATCTTTTTAATGTGATATTAAATGATTTATTTTAAAATTTTTAATTATGTGATGACGCTTTATAAAATAATTATTCGATAATAGTTAAAGCAATAATAAATAAGATTTTTATTCAGTTATTAATAAAGTAATTTTTTATTGATCCTAGAGCTTAATAATTAACCCTAGTATATTATCATCATCCGATATTTGTGAAGTTGAATCACGAGACGATTTGATTAGATAAAGCAAATGAGAAGATGACGGAATGATATAAGTGGTTTTTGCAACTTGACACGACGACTGTACGGTGGAACAAGACATAGAAGTTCGCAAAAATGTGACAACCAACTGGTGATAGACACGTGGAGTTGTTGATTGAGTGATGGGGTAGAGAGTGCATAGGGCGGCGACAAAAAGACAGAAAGTGACGGTGGGATGGGAATGATCTGACGTGGAGGTGGATCCCTCGTGACTCCGGTGGTGGGGTCATGAAACACGATTCAAACAATATTCATAAATTTTCCGTAACATTAATCAATACGAGAATATTTTTTTAACGCTGACATTTTCCGTAAATTAATCCTCATGATCTGTCCGTGTAATGATCTCGATAACGCTGACATTTTTTTAATAATATTGTGATTATTAAAAAAAAATATTTAATATGATTTAAAAAAGAGAAAAAAATAAAGAAAAGAACAATAATACCTGCCTAACATATTTCATTATAAATTTTGTTATTTATCTTTTTCACATTTTACAATTTATATTTTTTAATATTTTTTTAAAATTATTTTTTAAAATTATTTTTTTAAACTATTTATAATTTTTTATTTACTATTCATATAAAAATATATTTGATAAAAAAAAATTAAAAAAAATATGGAGTGTGAAGTGTGGTGTGTGGTGTGAATAGTAAAGATTGAATAGATTTTTTCTTTCATTATACATGTTTTAAAGTAAATGTATTTTTGTGAAGTGATATTATTTTTATGAAATATTTTACTAAACTATTATTCATTTTAAAATATGATTATGTAATATATTATCAGAAACGATTTGTATCTATCATTTTTCTTTCGCTTTTCAATTGCTATGGGGAGATGCGTATTTAGGATAGGGTTATGCTAGTTGGTCTTTGAAATGTGTTCTCGAAAGTGTCATGCAGTGTATTTTGTTTTTGTTTTTAAATGTTACAAGAAATAAACACAACTTTTTAGCGTAATATTTATAAACATTTAAAAAAACAAAATGCACATGAATTACTTTTGGGATACATTTGGTGGAAAACTAAGCATTTTTCTTTAAAATATCGGCTTTGGATTCTTACGTTAATATATATATATATATATAGAGAGAGAGAGAGAGAGATTTGAACATGCTATACACACGAGCATTAATTAGACTTTTTATAGTTTTTCCCTAATCAATGTTAGTTTCTGGTCACTAGGTAGGAGGATGCATAGATGCCTCTGTCCTATCATTTTTTAATAGGATAATGTTAGATTTTATGTCTTTTATCTCAATCAATCTCTTTTCATTCCATTCTCAACTATCATTTAAATATAGATATTTTTTAATTTTAAATATTTAATATTTTCGTGTAATTATTAACTAATTATTACAACTTTCATAAACAAAACATAAAAATAATTTAATTTTTTTAAATTCTAAAATAAAAAATAATATTAAAAAATAATATTTTAACTTTACAATATTTTTATTTAACTTGTTCTTTATTATTTTTTAAAATTCAATAAAATATCTTAACTCAAATCATTTCATTACCATTTATAGTTTTATCAACTCATCTCAACATTCAAATGATGCCTTAGAGTTAGAGTGTGCTAACATGGGGCAAATCTTTGTATTTAAAAAAAATATATATGAAATCCATTGTAAAAATAAATAAATATAGGCCTAAAGTGTATAAGTCTCGCAAATGCGTTGTTTAAATGCTAATAGGTGCCAACATAGCAACACTATTTGAATTTGAATCTCAACTTGAGTGTAATGCAGAGTAATTATCTTATACCGCAATATTTTTTTCCTATCACAAGATGTCGTATCATTAGAAATAATATTCATATAATCAATTTTAATGGTACTAGATTTTTTGATAATCGCATCATCTATACCCCAAGAGTACTTCAGAAATTTTCTCAAAGAAGTTAAAGATGTTTGATTCTTCTTTAATTCATTGCATATTTCAAGTTATATCTTAAGTTCCCATAATTTGAACCAATCCTAGAGTTATTTTCTGCAATCATGATGCAAATTTCGCAAACACCAACCCTGATAAACCAATTAACTCTATAGCCCGACTGTTGTTATAGACTGGTATATCAACAGTTGGATTTTGCCCATAAGAAAAGAAAAATCTATAAAACTCAGTCGTTTCTTTACTTCCTAAAAAATGGTGTCTATGATCTTCGAACAATTCTTTAATCACAAGAATTGATGTGCTAAAGCAAACTTCATTCACACGATACACAAGGAAATGGACTCTGCCCGCACTTAGAGGGACAAAGAACAAGAGATAAAACATCTTCTTCTTTATTATTATTTTTTTTCAACAACTCACTCTCAATCTTTTAACCGAGCACTTTGTTCAATCTCCTACTCTGAAAGGTATCCAAATACTAATGTTACAGGTTACAACACGAAACTCCAAAACCTCTAAGTGGAAGAGAAGCACCTTAATCTCCATATATTTTGTTCCCGTTTCAGCCGAACTGAGTGCCTTGTCATCTGTCCTTCTCTCTCTCTCTTTTTTCCCTTTTGTTTTTGATTATTTGCTGAGATCCGCTCTTATATCCTGCATATAATTGTATGATTTCATCTTAGATAGGGAAATCAAAGGGAAAAGAACCTTGCAATTTGAATAACAAGTGAGCTAATGTGCATTGAAAATTCTGTGGAAGTAACTGAATGATGCTACACTCAAACCATACGGTTATATCTGTATTTTTTCTATGTCTCAGAGCTCAAATTCTATGTCACTAAGTGCAAGGACAGAAAATGACCAGGAAATTGACAAAGGAGACATGAATATTAATTAAGGTGTCCAAGATTTCTTCAATTTTTTGTAGGTGTGGAAAGTTAGTTCTACCTATCGGGCTATTTCTTCAACCAGATACAACAAATTACCTCGTATAGAAAATTGGTAAAAGAAACATACCAAGGAAGCTTAAAAGTGTCTTTCAACCATCCTTGTTTTGTGCAAGTTGCTACCACTTTGTCTAGCCGAACAATTATCTCAGAAAAAGTTGGCCTAGCAACTGCTTCTTGATCCCAACATGCCTCAATCAACCTGCATATCCATAATATCAAGCAAAACAAAAAAAAAAGAAGTAAATTTGATTTGTTTTCTCAAAAACGAACTTACTCTTTTAGATCGGGTGGATAACTTCTTGCTTTGATCTTGAATGGCGGTCTTTTTCCATCCAAACACATCATTTTTGCAGCTTCTTCTGGAGACTTGGGATGGAAAGCTTGTATACCCTCAAACATCTGGAAAAAAAAAAATCTATGAATAAGTGATCAAGATTGAGCATCCTGCCGATAAAGATACATGCAAACAAGAATCTGTGAAAAAGTACCTCATATAAAATGAGACTGAAAGAATAGGCATCCACACTTCTGTCAAACAAATCATCTTTGTAAACCTCAGGTGCCATATATAAGTCTACAATCATATAGTAAAAAACTTATTAGAGCACACAGTAATTGAAATCCATTGTGTTTCAGAAGGAATTGATTGTTATTATTAATTGTTATTATCCTATGTCCAATATCAAACCACTTCAATTTAGAAGACTACAGCTGAATAAAGTCAATTTTGGAACCCATAAATATTTACTCTATGAGGCTATATGGATTTTTAGTACTTGAAGATATATTTTTGGTTACAACTTCCCAAATCCAACAGAGAGCAACTATCACTTCTTTTTGCACACTAAAAATTCATGGTGTCATACGGAGGTGAGAGTTGAAAGGAGTCAATATATTATATACGTTCATCGTGTCAAAGGAAAATATAATTTTCTACTTGTGTTCATGTAATGTCCACCGGCTGTGCAAGTTTTCAAGAACTTACTTGAACGGTCAGCCCCAGGCTGTGCGAGTTTTGCTTTGCCTGGTTGAATTTTGGACAATCTTGTCAAACCAAATCCGGCTACTTTCAATTGACCTCCATTATCCAGAAATATATTTCTGGCACCTTACCAAAATTTAAAATATTAAAGTACATCTCAAACAATAAAAATCAATTCTGTAGGCAATTGCTGTACATCAGATCAACTTTTGAAATTTGGTTGCCTTACTTTGGCTTTAAGTCACAGTGGATAATTGGGTCTGGTTTACACTCATGAAGATAATTCATGCCCCTGGTAAAGCGAAGTTCAGCAAGATGCCAAAACATTAGTATGTATATGTTTATGATGTATGCAAGAAGCAGGGGTCACCCTTCTAATGAAAAAGACAATGTCCACAAAGTCTTTCAAATATAATTCCAGCAAGATAGACATGCCTAGCGATATCAAGAGCAAATTTTAGAGCTTTGGATGGAGACAGACGCCCCTTCTTTTGAATATAATTTCCCAAGTCGCCCTGAAAGATCACCACCAATATTAGCAGTGTCAATTTCAATTCGAAGAGAGAGAGAGAGAGAGAGAGAGAGAGTTGTTTACTTTTGGATGATACTCCGAAACAATCATCATGGGTATATTTTGCGTAACGGCTCCAACAAACTGAAGCACATTAGGATGGCGGACCTTTTCTAATAATGTTAGCTCGTGTTTGAAAGCATTTCTGTTAAAAGAAATAAATTGAATTGATTATGAAAATAGGTGTTAATGACATAACTATATAAAAAAATCTATGAACCAACAAATTCAAAATGCTGCTGAACCAAAACCCAAATAAATAACCACACTGCAAGTATAGCAGAAACAATATTTAGGCCAAACAATCTAAGCATTAAAATTTGCAAGAGTTTGACACAACAAAAATGTCTACTCCATTTTTTTCTTCACCCAGCAACATACGGTAACACTGGATGGTTAAAGCACTAGTAACAGAATTAAAAACCGTAATATGTACAGAGATTTAAAATACACATTCCATCAGTCCAAGGGGAAGATTGTGTAAAATCAGTTAGATCAGGAGATTTATTAATCTAAAGTTTTCTATAAGTTGTTATCAATCAATGAAAATCCCAGCAACCAAAAAGATGTTAGAAGGGGAAAACTTCCTTGGAATGTCTCAAAAAATGCCAAGCAAGAAAACAAGGGAAACGAAACATCAATTCAACTCCGAAAATGACTCCTGAAAGAACATTATGTGGCAATATTTGCACTTTTTTAATATGCCAAGAAGACGTCAAAGAACTACTGGTTCCATAGCCCAAAAGTGAAGGCTCTGTACAATTCACCTTCTTCTGATTATTGTCCTAAAAGCATTTGTATATTCATTTGGAGAAGGGGAGGAAGAGAAACGGATTAAAAAGTCTTCAATTTTGGATGAGAACATACATGCTATCAGGGTCCGAATAGCTGTCCTTGTCAAGTATCTTCACAGAAACCTTTGTACCGTTCCATTTAGCCACTTGATATGTTCCCTGTAAAGGAGTAGACGAACAAAGACATCTATAAATTAACAATATATTTGACAAAGCATCAAATAGTTAGCTCAGTTCTTTTAAAACAACTCAAGAAAAAGGAAGAGAAAAGTAAAACAACACATAAAAGATATAGGGAGATAAAAAGGAGGAGGGAATCACTGAGCTCTAACCAATCATATTTGCAGATGCATAATTATGTCCACAGTTTCATCAAGATGACAGCGCATTCTCAGTTTAAGGTAACATATATGATAATCATAAACTCGCAAAAGGGTTAATAGCGATAACAAAGAATTTTTCAATCCACGGAGTGATGATAATCTTGAATAAGCAAGTAAACATTACATCACAGCAGTCGGCAGTATACAAAAGGTCACTCTGAAAAACATAGAATTAAATCACACATTCAAACAGGATTTCTCTGAAATAAGTACTACATTATAGATCAAACTAAAAAGTCCCACACTCCATCACTGGTCTAGTGGTCTTCAAAGGAACAACAAATGCACACTACGGATATATTTCTTAAAGTCGATTGTTATTTCTTAAGAATATTTTTCTTGTGAAAAAACTAGAACGTACTTGATTAAAGCAAACAGTAATAATCACTTTATATGACCGAAAAGACAGGTCTTTTCGATTATCATTAAAAAAAAAAGGGGAAAAAAAAATACAGATCAGTACTGGCATATATATGAAACATAATTAAGGCTCGGACAAAAGAAATAAGGTATCTCAAGCTTCGATTTAATATATGATATCTCAACATAAAACACATTAGGCAATATTTTAATTACTTGACAAGTTAGCAAACAAACAAAATAAACAAAAACAGTAGGGAGAAAAAAACTTGTGCAAAGAGTCCAACAAATATATAATGACAAAATGCTAATGAATCATCAACAGATAACACCAAATCATTGCACGGATTTCTAAATTCTAACGACATCGATCGCACCAAAATGTGGAAAAGTAAGAACAAACACTCAAGACTTGAGTTGCCTAAATGCATCATTGATTCACTATGCGTTTCATACAAAGCATCTCCATTACGGAAAAACCAGTTCCAAAATAAGAGACTTGGACATTAATTTCCAATATATTTTTGAATGAATTGGAGTCTATACGTGATTTTTCAAAATAGCACTAATCTACTGAACTGTAAAGGGAAGAGGACCGTGCCTTCGAGATTCCATCACCCTTCCGAATCTGAAGCTCTAGTGGATTAAGCTCATACTCTGGAACTTCTCGAGGATTTGCAACAGCCATTGGCGTCTTCCTGGCCGATTTCTAAAAGTATGCAGAATAATAATTAATAAGTATGTTTAAAGGCAAAAATCCTCACCTAGAAACGAGAAATCGTTCATATCTTACCGGAGCTTTGGCTCCGCGTGCTTTTAGAATATTGTAGACTTCCGTATTTCCGTAATACTTAGCGTCGGCAGCTGCCTGGCCAGATAAAAGAGAACTACATGTAAAAGCCATTTCGAAGGGAAAGAGTGCCGAGAATTCATTTCAAAACAAATCAAACCAAAAAAAGAAAGGGAATCTCCGTACCGTACTCCCCCAGCGATCACGAGCATCGATGTTGGCCTTCCTGCTGAGCAATAGCTTGGCGACCTCGACATGGCCTTCGCAAGCGGCGATGTGAAGCGCGGTCCGCCCGTCCAAGTCGATGCTGTTGACGTCGATCCCCTCGTTGAGGAGATCCTCCACACCCTTGACGTCCCCTCTACACGCCATGAACAGCAGCTGCATGGTGGCGTCGAGATTCTCCGGAACCGTCAGATCGATACCTGAGTCTTGTCCGGGGCTCCGGCGAATAGGGTCAAGAGACGACTGTCTCCCGAAGCTGAACCTCTGGTTGTTCCTCCTCGGGTCCATCGACGACTGCCGCGTGAACTGCCGGCTCAGCGTCCTTTTTATCGACCCCGTCGACAACTGCCGCGATATCCCCCGTCTTAGTTGCTTCGCTATGTTCTCCATTTTACTCCCCAATCGATGGTCAGAGCTTTTCTCTTTGAAATGCGATAATTACAGGAGGAGGAGGAGACGACGGCTACATGTAGTTGAAATTGAATTGGGTGGGATCGAGAGCTCAAGGGACAGATTTGGGAGCTCTCGATGCCGAGCTATGGAGGGAGGCCTCTCTGCGAGAGTGTGTGCGTGTGAATATCAAATTAAGATCCGAAAGAAGCGCATGTGAGAGAGAGAGAGAATCAGTTTTTGTCTTCCACACAATGGAGCGAAAAAAAAGCCGTTAATAACTTTTGTACGCATGGACTTCCGTCGTAAAAAACGCGGCAACGACCCCTCCGGTTTTTCATCTTGCAATTCGTTCTCTGCACTAGTTATTAAAAAAAAGAAATATATAGGTTACAAAATCAGTCATGCCAACGAAGCCCGATTTAAGAAAAATGCTTTATATATTTCAAAGAAAATGATCTGTTTTAGGATGTATAAATTATTATTACTTTTTTAAAATCCTACTACAAAAACTAATTTAAAAATTCACTTTTTAACGGTAGATCTATTATTTCTCAAAGAGATCGTATAGATTTGCAAGTCCTAAACTGCATATAGTATTATTTAACTTTATAATATAATTAGAACTCTTTAACATCTTTACAAAATGATAACTTCAACCCTTAGATTCTATTCACTATTTTTTTTTATATATGATTTCTTATTTATAAATTAAAAAAAGAAATTAATGCACTGCTCACTAATTTCCAATTTATAAAATAAAAAATGCACATATTACGAAATTAGTTAGGCAATAAAAGCTAAATAATTCTTAAATACACCTTGGTATATATTAAATAAGAATAATTCTACTTAATATTACAGATCATACATTTTTTAATTTTTTTTTAAAAAAAATACGTGATATATAAATGATAAGTAAAATAATTTAATGAATTTAATAAAAATAAAAATAATAAAAATAATAAAAATTTAAAATATATAATATAAAATAATGAGTAACATGCTCTTTAGATAATGTTATAATTAAACTTCTTACGAAAGCTCTCAAATTTTATTTCTTGTTTTTAAATCTTTTTTTTCATAGTAACAAATTAAAAATATTTATATACATTGTCTCCGCGTGCTGATGGTGAAGGTCAATGCCAGCGTACGAAACAGACAACTTTTTTGCTGTTCTTACGTGACACGTGATAGTGATGGTTATTTATTTATTTAATTTATATTATATTATTTTATGAGAAAAGTTAAGTTATTATAAAATTATTTATTATATTTTATTTATTTATCAATTATTTTATATAAAAGATTATAGAATATTTCGCTACAATCATAAAAAATACACAAAAAAAAATTTATAAAATAATATAAAATAATATAATCTATTAAATTTATTTTTTGATAAAAATAAATTAAGTCAAATTATATTTTATTTTTATATAATTTTTTTAGACTAAAATATTTGTTTTAAAGAAAAAAAAAAACAGGTGCAAATTAATGCGGGGAGATAAGGGCTAGAGTGGCCCCGTATTTAGGGAGACAGCAGACTTCACCCACCAATTGAAGAGTCCCACCCAAAAAGGTAGGTGAGGAAATTCATGAAGGCAGCGACCTCTAATCAATGGGCAGTGCTACATAACCGATAATTCAACCTAATAATTCAACTGTAAATGCATTTTTTTTAATTATTTTTAAAAAATAAAAAAATTTAAATTCATTAATATTTACTTTCTTAATTATTAAAAAATAAAAATAAAAAAAATAAATCAATCACTTTTATCAATATTTTTATATGTAGAACTAATATTATTCCTAATTAATACATATTCTGCAATCCTTTTCACTGCGTTTATTGTATCAAATTAATAGAAATATAATAGGTAATATCTCCAACATTTTAATTTTATTCAAGATTTCGGTTTATGTAAAGCTTAATGACAGTAACAACCTAATATGACTGTAGTTTCGAATTCCGTTCCATTCCGACTCGAACATATATATTTACATAAACTAATCTTATAACAGTCAATTGGAATGCATGAATACTAAAATATTTTGCTCTAATTCTTAAACCATAATGATTATCGAAACTAAATTTACAACATTGAATATGATGCCACACAAAATACCAAAAAATACAAATTCTTTTGATTCATGTCAATCGCAATTTAAAGTTGACTTGATTTATTTAATAAAAAATAATTTATTCAATTTTAAAGTATGCATGTCTTGTCTATTAACTTTTAAAAAATAGAAAAAATATGAAATTGATAAAAAATAAAATTTTCAAATAATTAATCGAAAGTATCTAACGTTATTTTTATAGATGGCGATGTCGGCCAATTGAATGCATCGATTGATGCATTTTTATTTCTTTTTCTTAAATATTAAAAAAATATACTGATTCTTTTTCTTAAACATTAAAAAATATATTCTCTTAAGATATGTTTGAAAAATACATTTTATATAAAATTCTTATTTCATCTCGTCTCATCATTATAATTTTTTTAAATATCTATATAAAATATAATAAACAATTCAACTTTTTCAAATTCTAATAAAAAATTTTTAAATTTTAATTTAATTTTTTCAAATATTAAAATTAAAAAATAATATTTTAAATTTTAAAATAAAATATAAAATTCTCACCTCACCTCTCAAACCAATCCTCAATATTTAAGAAAGAAAACAAAGATGACAAGAATGCAATCGAGGACCTAACTTTAACGTATAAAATGGAGATCACTTCCAAAACCATGCATGCGCGGGGCTCGAGGAAAACATGTGGCCGTTTTGGATGACCATTTTAAGCATTGAAGTCTTTCTCCGATCAAAATCATCCTCACTTATTCTTACATACTTTAGCATTAAAAGTGAAGAAAAGTGAAAGCATATCTCTAAAGTCTTAGGCCAAGTTCTCGCACGTCCTGTGTGTTGACAAGTGTCTCCAACTAAAGATCAGTGTCCGTCCAAAAATAATAGACATTGAATGATTAATGGCCAATCAATCGCTTCATCCACGCATTTTACGTCTTTACTGGCCAGTTGACTCGACCAAGGAATGACTATGTGATGGGACTTCCAAACCAAATCAAACGAAATCCACATCAAAATAATTCTCTGAATTTTATCTCAAAATAGATTTTTTTTTAAGAAAATGATTTGTATAATTTTAGTTGTCGGCAAATCTTTGCACCTTTTTTTTTTTTTTAGAAAAGCTGACAATTTAGGTAGAATTTGAATTGAAATGATATATTTAAAATAGTGGTTGAATAAAATATTATTAAAATATATTTTTTAATATTATTTTTATTTTAAAAATTAAAAAAATTAAATTATTTATTATATTTTTATATAAAAATTTTAAAAAATTATAATGATTGAAATGAGATAAGATGATAAGATTGTGTATCCAAATTGAATCTTAAGATTTATATTAAAAAAAATTTATATTTCTAACAGCGTGTTCTATTTTTCTTTTTTAAAAGGAGTGGACGATATTTATATATCTAAATATTATTATTTTTAGTTAGTCATACTTGGAGGCTAACCACGAGTTTTTTTTTTTTGTAAATAAAAGGTTAGAAATTTTAAACTACAAAAAATTTAATCTTACAGGTAAGTTGTGTTAATGCCAAAAATTACACAACAGACCGGAAATGAGAAAAGAGTCATCCTTGACCTACGAGATGATTTGAGTTTCGATACAGTGCTCGTCGTGTTCATCCATAACATAAATAATAAGCGAATAAAAGTAAATCAAAAGAGATATATGGATTTACATGATTTGGGCTTTGAAACAGTGCTCGTTGCGTTCATTCTTGACCCACGGGTTGTTTGGGAGCGAAATCTATTATCATAGGTAATTTTACAATCTTTCATGACTTCACATATCTCATAATACAATAAAGAAATTTAGAAAAAATCATATGGAGTCGTTGTGTGTGGTGGAGTTTGGGTGTAAGGAGCTTCTGTGTAGAGAGTTTGTGGAGAGTCTATAGAGAGTTCATCTAATTTGTGGGGGATCCCCTCATATATATAGAGGTCCAATTTGCCTTGTTAAGTCTTTTCTTGTTAGAAGTCTGAGTCATTTTCTTTTTAGGAGTCTATGTGTGTTTTCTCTTAGGAGTCTGAGTCAACTTGTCTTATCTCCTATTGACTTTATCTTTTAACTTGATTATAGATTATTGATTTGACCCCTATAGATACTCGCAATTCTTAAGGACGATTTTCTGTACAAGGAGACCTTGAGAATCTTCAAGTCAATAATCTGCATAATAAGTTTAGAAACTTGGTCCCTGGTTTCCTATCTGTTTCTTGGTTTTCTGTTTGTTTCCTGGTTTGGTTTTCTATTTGTTTTGTACTAAGCAGTAAGGAGCTCAACTTGGAGAAATATGTGAGCAATGTACTTGACGTATTAGGTGTGAGTGTGGAGTTCGGTTTTGAGTTTGTAGATGTTTGCTGTGAGAGATCGTTTATTGTTGATGGAGAGTGCATATTTTCATGATTGATTTTTTGTGTGTATTTTTGTGATCGTTTTTACTTTTGTTGGTAGTAGTGGATTTTCTGCCTCCTTGGTGTAAATTGTTGTTGGTGTTCTAGTTTTATTGTTTGTTGGTAGTGGTGAATTTTCAGTCCCTCGGTGTAAATTTTTGTTGGTGTTCTCATTTTGTTGTTGGTAGTAACCCGCACTTAAGTGATTAGGGAGCTCGTCGACCCTTTAAATCCATCTTAGGTGGTTGCTGAGCCTATCGACTTGTTTCCAAAAGACACCCGCTTGAGGCAGTTGTAGAGCGAGCATAAACACTCAGTGTTTGCTGGAAAAGATGTTGTGCTTGTAATGTTGTCCGTGTGAGAGAGGTCAGGCAGTCCAATGAGTTGCCTGCCTATTAGTCACTTGGGAGGTCAGGCGGTCCCTGACCTTTCCCGCCTGTTGGTTGCACCTCGAGTATTGACTTGACACTGGTGGCTAACTGTAGAGGTCGGGCGGTCTTTGACCTTTCTCGCCTATTGATTTGTACCGATAGTGTGTCCTCGATTTTTGGTGGCTAACTTATTGGGTGCACCGCGAGTGTGTATTTGACCTTGGTGGCTAATCGTTGAGTGAGTTTTTGACCTCCACATCCACGCCCTTGTTGGTTGTCTCGTGAGTGTATAATCAACCTTTGGTGACTAATTGTTGGGTGCACCATAGGTGTGTACTCGACCTTTGGTGGCTAACCATTGAGTGGGTCATGGGGTCTTCTGACCTCCACGCCCTTGTTGGTTTCTTCGCGGGTGTATACTCGACCTTTGGTGGCTAACTGTTGGTGGGTCGTAGGAGACTGAGTTTGACCACCCTGAAGGGTTTTCACCAAAAACCAAATAGGTTAGTGTAATACAAATTACAAATTTGAGATTTGTAAACCTGAGTCATTCCGCTAGAGTATGTTGAAGGGTGGTGACACGCAGGAGATTTTAGCATTGATGAAGGTCTGGGATGCCCGTGATACCAAACGTTATATTCGGATGAAGATAAAATCCTGAGAGGGCCTTTGTAGGCGGTGTTCAGCGCCGTGTCGGGGATTTCCAACAAAGTGTATTCCCAGGGCATGTAGCTACTGGGCTCTTGTGAAACCTCGATGAGTTCTGTGGGGGAAATCTCTGAAAGCCGAATTTGTTAGTAAAAATAAAATTAAAATATCAAATTTGAGAGAGAAACCAAAGTGATTTTGCCGTTTCTTTCAAGTTTGCTGCTGACCAATTTTTGCATACTAGGGGTTGCCCGCCTTTGAGTATTATTATTATTTTGCACCTTTTTCCGCTTCTCTCTCTCTCTCTCTCTTTTTTTTTTTTTTTTTTTAATGCATGATTGGTTGCTCGCCATCTTTGCTTGCCACAATCAATTACCTGCCTTGGAGTGGTTGTCTACCATGAGCAGTGAACTACTTGGCAAGATGATTGCTCACCACAAGGGTGGCGAGGAGTGGTGGGCGTGGGCAGTGAACTTGCACACTATTTGTCGTCTTGGCTGAAGCCCATTGGCGGCAGGAACTATAGGTTGCAGTCTCTATCTTTGGTTCCGTGGTTAGGCGTGCTTTAAAGCCATATGAGACTTGTAGTGGTGGAGGGGTGTTGCCACAGGTAGTGGAGGAGCTCTACGATGGTTGAGTGTCGATTCGCTGGTGACAAAAACTGCCAGTGAGCTTGTGGGGCCATGACACTACCGCCCTTTTTTGAACAACAAGGGTGATGGCTGTGCTCAGACAATGTTACCGGATGAGGTGGCCGGCAGCAAACAAAGTCTTCGTGGTTAGGGACCATCTCATCGGCGAGCTAGGTGTGGTCAAGCTGGTTCCCTCTGAGTGCTCGGAAACATGCTCCCAGTGTTCGCACGGTGTATAGTGTGCACGGTTCGCGCCATCTTTTGTGGTGAGCTCGGGCGGGGATGCGAAGAATGGTGGCGATTGAAGCCTCCATGGTGTTGGAGAGTCTTGCCAGCAACTGAAAGCGCCGGCCATTCATGTGGTGGCGGGCGGTGGCTATGTCAACTCGCAAACGACAGTGTGCACGAGTTCTTCCATCTTCTATGGCGAGCTCGGGCAAGGATGCGAATAATGGTGGCGAGCGAAGCCTCCATGGTGTTGGAGAGTCTTGCCGGCGACTGAAAGCGCCGACCATTCATGTGGTGAAAGGCAGTGGCTCTGTCAGCCTGCGGACAACAGATGTGATCTCTGTTGACTTGCATCTCCTTTATGCGCAGTATACGGCATGCCCGGCTCTCTTGGTTGAGGTTGCGGTTGAGGACCACCTTGCTAGTGACATAGAACACTGGAAATTTAGGTGGTGGCTGGTGGTGTCCTTGCTAGCTCATAGACGACTGGTTTGTGGACCTTCGTGGTGCTCGGAGACGTGCTTCCTTTGCACGCATTGTGTATATAGCATGCACAGTGCGTCCTCGTAGTGAGGGGTTGGCAGAGGAAATACCGCCCCTGAATCGCTAACCTGCAAGGTGGCCGGCCCCTAACCACAATGTGCAACAGGGAGCGGCCTGCAGGTCAAACCCCGTATTATGTGCGCATTACATGTCGCATGTGCACAGTGCATGCCATCCATTTCATGTGTTCTTCCTTTTTTTTTTTTTTTTTTTATTTGACGTAGTGTTAAGAGAGTAAATAATAAAGAATAAAAAAGTTGAAGAGATCTTATCTGGTTTGTTGGAGACGATTTTGTGAGTCGAGGAATCGTCCTACTACCCTTTCCAGTGCAAAGAATAAGAAATCGATCCTACTGACGGCGCCAACTGTTAAGTCCAAAAATTACACAATAAACCGGAAAGGAGGAAAGAGTCCTCCCCGACTCACAAGATGATTCGGACTTCGATACAGTGCTCGTCGCGTTCATCCATAACATAAATAATAAATAAGCGAATAAAAGTAAATAAGGAGATATATAAGGATTTACGTGGTTTGGTATAATGCCTACGTCCACGAGTTATTTTGGGGCGAAATCCACTATAATGGGTGATTTTATAATCTCTTATGATCTCATATATCTCACAATACAATAGAGAAATTTAGGAAAGATCCTCTGGAGTCGCTGTGTGTGGTGAAGTTTGAGCGTAGGGAGCTTCTTTGTAGAGAGCTTGTGGAGAGTATATGGAGAGCTTATCTGATTCGTGGGAGATCCCCTCATATATATAAAGGTCCAACTTGTTTTGTGAAATCTTTTCCTGTTAGAAGTAGAGTCATTTTCCTTTTAGGAGTCCACGTATCTTTTCTCTTAGGAGTTTGAGTCAACCTATCCTATCTCCTCTTGGCTTTATCTCTTAGCTTGATTATGACTGTTGATTTGATCCCTACACTATGTGTATGTCTTTTTTTATCTTTTTCTAAATGAGTAATATTAGATATAGTTTCAAAGTATGCAAGTCTCGCATATTCTTTTTGAAAAAAAATTGAAAAAAGGTAGAATCTACAATTAAAAAAATATTTTTTCATGAATCTTTACCCAATTTTTTCAAAAAGAACACTTACGACTTACATGTCGTAATACTGTAAATATCTTTTCCCATTCAAAACACGTAACTACTCAATTATAGTACCGATTGCATTTGCACCTTTGATTCTTTGAACAATTTTATCATTTCAAAAAAAAGAAAAAAAGAAAAAAAAGCACCCATTTAACGTGGCTTGATTTTGTTCATCCATGGCCATGGGCTTTAGTTTATCCCTAGCCTTAAGGGGAAGGAACATGAAGAAATTATTAAGTCACTCTGGAGCAACCACCACAACTTGTTTTCCAACATTGCGGCCTGTAAAGAGTCCAACTAGAGCCGCCGGCCCACTCTCCAGGCCTTGTGCTTTGTCTTCAACGTATACAATCTTTCCTTCCTTGATGTAAGGCAGAACCAACTCCAAAAACTTGGGATAAAGATGGTAGTAATCGGAAACCAGGAAGCCTTCTACGCGGACACGTTTGGCAACCAGATACATTAGATTGTGAACACCTTCGGCCTGGCCTAGGTTGTACTGTGAGATCATCCCGCACACGGCAATGCGGCCGCCAATCTTCATGTTTGGTAGCACTGCATCCAGCATCTTTCCCCCAACATTCTCCCAGTAAATGTCAATGCCTTCGGGGAAGTATCTGCAAATAATTAAATTTCCTTCTTACTATTAGCTTAAGCTTTTAAGAAAGAAGTGTACTGCCACTGACCTTTTCAAAGCTACATTCAAGTCAGGCTCTTCTTTATAATTGAAACCGCCATCAAACCCAAACTTGTTTTTCAGAAGATCCACCTTTTGTTGGACAAATGATCGATGAGAGGAAAAACAAGACACAACAAATTAAGAAGAAGCTCGAGTTAATGAGGTTGCTCACTCTGTTAACTCAATCAACTATCTATCTAACATTATTATATTTTGCACGCCTACCTTTTCTTTGCTACCAGCACTCCCAACAACATAGCAACCCTGCAACTTTGCAAACTGACCAACAAGCTGACCAACTGCTCCCGAAGCAGCTGAAATGAAGACGTACTGTCCTTTCTTTGGAGAGCAAATCTCATAAAATCCAACATAAGCAGTCATACCAGGCAGGCCTACACATCACAGATCATATTATTGCATTCTAGAGCTCTGGGAATCAACTCAGACATCATATTAATCTTAGAAAACTTAGTAGCAATATGAGAAAACTCAGTTCAGATTCTTTTGAATATACTGATCCCTTTTTAAGTATCTTAATAAAATGGTCGGGATACATTGGATTTTGCAAAGCAAAATATAGAATATCGTAATATCTATTCCTTTTCCAGCATCTATCAGAGAAATAGATGGAGAAGAAGCTTAATTACCAAGGATTCCAGTATAGTAGGAAAGAGGAACATCAGTGTGTTGGATTTTAGTCAATGTTTCTGCTGCTGGTTTTGTAAGGACGCTATATTCTTCCCACCCGGTTATTCCCCAGACCAAGTCACCTTTCTCAAAGTTTGGGTGCCCAGAATCCAAAACTTCAGCCACTCCGTATCCTCTGATTGGCTGCATGCCAGCTTCAATGTCAAACAATGTTGATCACATCGACACGCATTCAACAATGTTGATTTCAATTTTCATTTTTTATCGGTGAAACTCCAAACGAGAAGTATTTCAAAAAGACAAAAAGGGGGAATGAGATTGTGAGTACGTAGAGACTCACCAAACCGGGCTGGAAGGAGACGAAATGGGTGGAAGGTTCGTACTTGGTCATGCGGCTTCGCTGGGAAGGATCGCAGGACAAGTAGAGGTTCTTCACTAAAACGCCGTCGGAACCAGCTTGATCAGGAAGCTTCAGCTTTATGGTGCCGGTGGTGGTCACGCACATGTCTGATTCTTTTGGAAAGCCAGACGCCGGCACGTACTCTCTCAATATCACCTGCTTGTTCCTCACTACAACAGCTGCTTCCTCTGATCCACCGGCCACAATCGCCATTTTTCTTAACTATGATCTCCCCCTGATCCTTCTTATCCTCCCTGTAATCTATGTATATATATTTATGGGGAGGGAAGACTCGGAAGAGTAGTGTAGGCAGGAGAGAGGTATGGCCCGCGGGGGTTGGGAACGATGAAACCGATAGATGAAAGTGTCCATTGTTCAAAACGATCTCAAAGCTGCCAGAGGAATCTAACTATCTATTTGGCATTGTGGGCGACAACGACAATGTAGGACTAGGGCATATGTATATATATATATATATATATCTGCCGCCCGACCACACAACAATACAAATACATATAACCTGAATTATGTTTGGTGGATAGAGTGCATGGATGCAAGTCTTTAAAAAGTATGTATAGTCTTGACATCATTTTTTGGATATGGCGATAATTTTTTGAATGGTCAGGTGGTGATCAGATAAAGAAGAACACACGATAATGATAAGCAATGAATTATAATAATATATAACTAATGTTATATACCACACTCTCATTTTACATAGTAAGATGTGACACATTTATCACGATTAATAGTGATAAATGTATTACATCTTACGTAGTGGTGGTGTATAGAATTTTTTTAATATATAAATGACACTTAAAGAAAAAAAAAGTATTTACGAGGTTTAAGATCTATGTTCGATATAGAAGATTTGATGAGCCAATTTACTATAACAAAAAGGTTGGAATGGGATTTCTTAGATTCTCTAAAATGTTTTATATCTTTGAAAAAAGAGAAGTGTTATAGTGACAAATAGATCACATAAAAGTAAATACACAAGCTAACATGATTTCATATGACACATTAGATTTACTTTACAATAATAATAATAAATTTTTACAATTTAACGTACCACGTCAAGATGCATAAATTTATGAGTTTATTTTTATAAAATGCATTTGTAATCAAAGCATTTCTATTAGACAAAATGAAAGCTCGCTCATCTCAACCCTCTCGTCAAATGTTACAGTCAATTATCTTGTTGGAGCGTCAATGGGTCCATGCTTCAAACCCTATTAACTGTATTAGAGCAGAGTAGCCATCCTCAATCCAAGTCAAATATATGCTTAATATTTGTTAAAAAACACTGCATTGGATTAGGCAAGTCTAAATAATTTTGACTTTGAGCTACAGTTGATTGACCAAATGACTATTTTATTCTTTCATTTTTCTCTTTTTTATCCCTCCCGAGCCTTCTTCACTGGCATTTTTAATCCCTTCCTACTCTGTCCCTCACCGTCGCCAGCTCCTCAAGCCACCATCCCGCACTCATCTTCCGAGGTTGCTTTTTGAGTGTGATTGGCATTCAGACAACAGTTTTATTTCAAGCATGTGAGGATCTATTATAAACTTCACATTGTTATACTATTTATGATCTATTAGGGACTCATCGATCGGACCTATACATAATCGGGCTACATTTATTGAGGAAACACAATTCATGTGCACACTAGTGTCACACAATAGATTTCATATTTAATTATGAATGAATTTATTTGCAAGTGTAGTAATATTTTATTAAGTGAATACTATTATGAATAAGTCTATTTATTGACATACCACTTATGTGAATACTTACTACATCAGCTTAGATATAAATAAGTAATAATATTTTTACTCATTTTATGAATATAATTGGTCTCATATTATATGAAGTTGAAGCACTCCAAGTCATTCATTCACGAGCAACCACCACTACCTGTTTTCCAACATTCCGGCCAGTGAAGAGTCCTACCAGAGCCGTCGGGGCACTCTCAAGGCCTTCAGCTATGTCTTCCACGTATACTATCTTCCCTTCTTTGATGTAAGGCAGCACCAAGTTCAGAAACTCAGGATACTTATGATAGTAGTTGGGAACCAAAAATCCTTCCATTCTGGCCTGGTTCAGAATCAAATTCATTAAATTGTGCACACCTTCGGGCTGCTCAAGGCTGTACTGTGAGATCAACCCACACACAGCAATGCGGCAATTCATCCTCATGTTGACTAGCACCGCATCAAGCATCTTTCCCCCAACATTCTCAAAATAAATATCAATACCATCTGGGAAATACCTGGAAGGAAGGGGGGCAGATTTGAGCATCCTGCTGTTTCTAATAAAGGGCAGTAGTTTATGGCATTGAAAATCAAAGTAATGAACTATCCAAACCGTGTTTCCTTAAATAATCTTGAAACTATGAAATATAAAAGTATATCCGCTTTCTCCATGCAGTGGTGTCCATCCAAAGCTTACTTCCCTATCAACTTAAAATGATAGCTTTATATTCTGATTTGCAAGCAGATTATCACTGACCTTTTTAGAGCTGCACTCAAGTCAGGCTCTTCTTTGTAGTTGAAAGCCTCATCAAACCCGAACTTGTTCTTCAGCAAATCGACCTTATGTGCAGAGAGGATCGAGGAAAGCAACAAAATCAGATAAAAAGAAATGTTAATCGGTTTTCAGTTATTTGATGACTAGTGGAAATGGATACAAAGTCAATTTTGACATGAAGATTATGTATCTGATGTGACCACTCCCATATAAAATTCAGAAGCATTAATTGTCTTAAAACATACAGGTTCATGAGATTATTTTTAAAATAATGAGAATGGCATAACACCTTTGTAGCTCTGAACTTATATCCGGTAAATAAAGGAGAATTATTATACATGTCTTGAAATGAATAACGCAAGACTCAAATCCACTTGTGTTCAACATGACAAAAGCCATTTCATCATTAGACATACTTCTTAGTAGTAATAGATGAGTTGACTAATACCAATAACTAGATGAAGCAAATTGCAATGTAGGGGAAACTGAAGGTATTTACACTAATTAAATTGACATATTGAGCACTCGTCATGAGCATCCTCACCTTTTCTTTGCTTCCGGCACTTCCAACAACATAGCAGCCCAAAAGCTTTGCAAACTGCCCAACCAGCTGACCAACTGCACCAGAAGCTGCTGAAATGAAGACATGCTCTCCTTTCTTGGGAGAGCAAACCTCATAAAATCCAGCATAAGCAGTCATACCAGGCATTCCTACATTTAATGAATATGTTAGACGAGCTTTCAGCACCAAGAAATGTATAGCATACTAAAAAATGCCCATCAAAATCACTTGCTATAAGCTATCTATTATGGTACTAATTACCAAAGAATGGCTAGAGTCTTCAGAATAACTTCCGGTCAGTCAGCCACGATGCCCGACATCTAACAAGGTATATGCGTAAAAAATTCCAAAATGCAATGGATCAGTTTTATACCTATACTAACCAAAAAATTCAATTGCAAACAAGTAATGTTGTAACACCCCAGTCCGACATTGGGAATATGAACAACTTATGGGCTTTATAAGTGATTTTAGGGATGGTTCAAATTGACTAGACTTTTTGAAATTGTAGTGTAGATGTGGTTAGCACTTTCTCTGGGTTGTTACATATGTTTTAGACAAATACTTGACTATTGTATTGCATGCTCAAAAAAGAGAGGTGCATAGGATTCTTATCGGCAAACTATATCGAAATCTTGAGGTGCATGAGATTGATAGGTGTTGTGAAAGCCAACTATTGCTCACCTAAACATTTAAATATAGCAATAATATGCTGGTTTTCAGACCATTGCGACCATAACATTCACAATCAGGATTATGAAATGTCCATTTGAATGTTTTCAACTTCTCTTGTACTGGTTCCCATGTGTCAGAGCCTCCACAGGCCACATGTTTTAGGGGTAAATGATATCAAATTCATAAAATACCAGCTATTCCAACATGTACAGCACCATAACTATAAGAAGGCGACTTAAGAGTAAACACCGACAACTGGGCCTAATAAATTCAACGTGTGATACCCCATATGATAAGGATAAGATAAGGATCAAGGTAGGTGGTGTATGAGATCCCACATTGCTTGGGAATGAGAAGTTCTTGCTCTTTATAAGGTTCCAATAAGGCTCCAGTTGTATCATTGACTAGTCATTTTGGAGTATAGACCATGTGATTTGGGCCTTCCATTGGGGTGTTACAAATGAGTTTTCTTAGCATTGGATAAAGCATTACTTTTCTGTATATCAACAGAGGATGATAATCTTCAACTTTTTCTCCAGTTTTAGCACCAAATATCTAGACAAAACAAAGTTAGAAGTGGGAACCTGAAACCATTGAGCTTACCGAGAATTCCGGTATAGTATGAAAGAGGCACATCGGTATTGTGAATTTTAAACAGGGACTCAGTTACTGTGATGAGACTATATTCTTCCCATCCGGTTAAACCCCAAATCAAGTCCCCTCTCTTGAAGTTTGGATGCCCAGAATCCAAAACTTTAGCCACTCCAAGTCCGCTAATGGGCTGCAGAGGATCATGGAGGTTTTAAATCCAAGTAGACAACTTGTTACTTGACATGGCATAAAGCTTCTAGTTGACAAAGATATCCAACATGTTGTTTTAGTATTGTACCGCCACTTGTAACTAGGCATTAAAAATTGGCATCCAGATGGCAAATTAAACATGTCAAAAGGGGAGCAAACAATGTGGCACACAGACTGGCTAAAGAAGCTGTTTGTTTTTGTACTGAACTAATAGACATTGACAATATAAATTCATGTATCCAGTCTCTTGTAATGGCTGGATGCCATAGTGTTTGATGAAATGAAAGTTTCTATGTTTCCGAAAAAAAGAAGGTAGAGTTATAGCCAAACCCACACCTACTAGGTACGTTTACGTAGTGATAAGTGTTGAGAAGAGTTGTGAATAATAGTAAAAAAATAATGAAAAAATAATAATAGACTATTGAATAGAAGTGAAAAGTAATGAATAGTAAGAAAAAAGAGGTAAAAAGTAGTAATAAAACAATAAATAGTAATAGATAGGGGTGTAAATTTAACCTGAAAAATCAGAAAACCGGTCCGGTTTTACTGGTTTTGAACCGGTCCGGTCTGGAATCGGTTTCTAAAATGTATAAACCGGTCCGGTTCCGGTTTTAGGATTTTCCGGACCGGACCGGTTGATAAATATATATATATAAATTAATATTTTATATATAAATTTTATTAAAAATTAAAATTATACAAAATATTTTATGTATATTAATACATATAAGTTTGATATATAATGTATAATTAATAATACATATTATTATTAATATAATTATATATAAGATAATGTTATACTAATAGTCTAATATAGAGTATAGTTATACTTATAATTAATATAGTTATACTAAATCACTAAAAGTTTATAACTAATACTAATATATAACTATACTAATAGTCTAATATTAATACTATTATATAGTCTAATATATTATATAGCTATACTAATATATAAGTCTATAACTATTAACTAATACTAATAGTTTAATATAAACTATAGTTATACTTATTACTTATATTAATATAGTTATACTAAATTACTATAACTAATACTAATATATAACTATACCAATATTATATTAAATATATTACAAATTTTAAAAAATTTAACTATCATTTATACTAATGTAACTATACTAAATTACTAATATGTCAAATTTATATTTTAAAAAAATCGAAAAATCGGACCGGATCAGACCGGAAACCGGTAAAACCGAAAGTACCGGTTTAGGAGGATAACCGGAGCGTAATCGGTTTTGAAAAATACAAAACCGGTCATACCGGTTCTGTCTAAAATTTTGTCAAAAATCAAACCGGACCGGTTACACCCCTAGTAATGGAGTATTCTAAGAATATCCGAGATATTCTTTTTTTTTGAAAGCAACACAGCAGACGTTTTATTAAACTGAAATATGGCCTTCAGCCAGTACAAGCGATTCTATACAATCAGCAATGCAATCAATATCAAGTAGTTCATGTTCTAAGGTGACAGCAACTTGAGCAAGTCGATGGGCAACACCATTCAAGTCCCTCTTGACATGCTGGATTTTCCACTGGGCATTGAGTAAAAGCCTGGTGACATCTGCTATGATGCATTGCAGATGTTCTTGATGAACGGGCAAGGACTGGTATCATATTATTATGTAGCTTCCAAAAAAGGACTAAGATTATGCGAAAAATAAAACAGTCCGTGCAACCGAAAAAAACAGAAAAACAATGATACCGTTACCACTCATACACAATTATGATTAAAGACTATTTTTAAAGACAGAATTGCCCATTACTTCAGAATTTAGAGACTTTTTTTTGGTTATCGGTTTTTTCATATTCAAACAAAGAAGAACTGTGGTTCCATTCCGAAGCCAGTTCTATATGCCCCTGAAAATAGGAAACAAAGAATTTCTTGAATGAATCACAAAACTCCTAAAGAGAAAAATAGAGAGAGATTAAGGGGATGTTTGGAAATAATTTCCATTTCATCCGATTTTATCTCATTCTATCTCATTTCATTTCCAAATATCATTCAAACATAAACACTTTCAAACTAATCATTACAACTTTTTCAAAATAATCATTATACCTTTCACAAATTTTCTAACAAAAAACAATTCAATTTTGTCAAATTTCAAAATAAAAATATTATTAAAAAAATTATATTTTAATAATATTTTAACCTTATAATATTTTTTCTTTAACTTTTTCTATTTCGTTTCTCGAAATTTAATAAATACTTAACTCAAACTATCTTATTACTATTCACAAAATTTTCATCTCATCTCATTTCCAAACATTCCTAAAGGTCCGTTTGACAATACAATTATTATCAAATATTATTCAAATATAAAATATTTTTTAATTTTTAACTTTTTCATCTAATTATTATCTTATCAATTTTCCTAATCTCCCAAACAAAATATAAAAACTAATATAATTCTTTTAATTTAAAAAAATAATTAAAAAAATTATATTCAAACAAATTTTTAATCAAAATTTTATCTCTTTCCTCGCGATAAAAATATCCAAATTATTTCCCTACTACTTATAATTTTATATATCGAGATATTCAGAGTATCCAAACCGGCCAGATCGGAGATAGGACTGACCGAATCGGGTGTGAAGGAGCCCATGTAAGTGGCTTGGGTGGGGGGCTTCATGCGGCCACGCATGTAGGGATCGCAGGACAAGTAGAGGTTTTTCACTAGAACTCCATTGGAACCTTCAGGAACCTTCAGCTTTACGGTATTGGTGGTCACGTACATGTCCGACTCCTTGGGAAAACCAGTACTGACATAGTCCCTCAACATCACCTGCTTGTTTCTCAGTACTTCCTCGCCAACACCGCTACTCGCCATTGCCGAACTCTCTTTCTCTCTCTGCAAGTCGAAACACCAAATTATATACCGATGGCGCGCGTGTGTGGACTTAGAAACCGAGAAACCAACGAGGGTGAGGGAGATCAGAGAGCAACGAGCAACAGGCCAATGAGTGTGATATATCAGAGGCTTGAGGAGTAGAAGCGGTGAAACCTATGAGGGTGTGGGAGGGATTTCCTGGCCGGCAAATTGCAATGCGAAAGGGTGTGTCCGAGCCGAGACAGAGACTGCAGTGTATTTCTCAAAGGAAAATGATAAATATATTTAAGAAAGATTTATAAAAGAAAATAAATGTAATTCTATTCTAAAAATAAACCAATGGTCGTTTATGTCCACAAACGATTTTTATCGAAATTCTCTGCTGATCAGTTAAATTTGTTTTTTAATTATTTTTACTATTTTTTTAAATCATGAATATTAAGTTTTCAAAAAAAAATTCATGAATATTAAATTATAGAGTTTTACTATTTATAATTTTTAAATTACACATTATGTTTAATTTTTTATTTTATTTTTGTTAAATTATAAAAATTTTTCTACTGATCATTCATACATTATATATTTGATAAGGGACGTGCTACACAGAAGTTTCACACTCTATACACTTTTTAAAAATATGTGATTTTATTTTGTTACCCTCATATTCCATGTGAAATATGAAATATCATGAAAATATGAAATATAAAAATATGAGGGTAAAAAAGTAAAATTACATATTTTTAAGTGATGTGCAGGAGTGTGAGGCTTATGTCTAAAATTTTTCAAATAAAAATCATGTATAGTGTGTGGTGTAAGAATGATGAGTATAATTTTTTAAATTATATGTGTCAATTCAAATATGACCTATTTAATTAAACAAAAAATCTTCATACCTCCTACTATTCATCTACACTCTACCTTTTTTTTTTTTAATTTTTTTTATCAAATAATTTTTATATGAATAGTGAATAAAAAATTTGAAATAGTTTAAAAAAAATAAATTAAAAAAAATGTAAAAAAAATATTAAAAAATATGAAATGTGGAGTGTAGATAAATAATAAGAGGTTGTATAGTAAAATCCTTAATTAAATGAGTCTGATTTTAAAATTATAACATGACCTTTTAAAATAACAACATGATACGACTTGCTTATCTCGTTTAATAATTCCAAACACATCCATTTACCTGTTTTAATATGTTCAACCCGTTTCATATAAATGTATTTGAGCTTACCAATATATTTCTTTATTTTTTAACCAATTAATATAATTTTATATATGATACAATAATAATTATATAAAATTACTCACAATTACAATTGAATTAATTTATTATCAATATCTAAACCAATAATATATAAGAAAATTATTACTTTCATAAAATAAAATTAGACAAAAAAAAAGCTCAATAGTTGAGATATTTAATAATCAAATATTAATATTAATATTACATCCCAGGGACAAAAAGTGCATATAAAACTAGACATTTATCAAATTAAAAAATAGATTTTATCGGTGTTATACGGATTGTTGTAAGTTTTGCAAATTGACACATTTATTAATCGTTTTTCATTAAGTTAATCATTTTTAACCTAAATTCATTTATATCAAATCCAAACAAATTATTTATCAAAAAAAAAAAAAACCAAATAAAGTAATTTTGTATCATATTTATTTTAGATTCATAGATGTATCATGTATGGCCATCCCGGCTATAACCACATGGTAAAGAAAATATTTCTCTAGGAAGATGTAGAAAAACAAATCTATTTTTTTCCTTGATACAATGTGAAGGAGCAGGAGATGAGCCTGAGTCGAGTTTGCAATTGTTGTGTAGACTTTTTTAGTCATCTTTTTTCTTTTCTCGATGGCTTTTACTTTATTAATTAATAGACGTGAATGTCTTCTTTTTTTTTTCCAGCGAAGATGTAGTTTTTGATGCCTTCCCTTGATCTTTTGTAGGGGTCTATTTATGTGGGACCCTGATGAATAAATGATTTACAAATTGTAGAAATGTATTCGAGCATAAGACAATTTAGCAGTGGGTGCGGCTTGGCTTGGGTCCTACTACAAAAAATAACAGAAATTTTCTTGACAGATGGGTCAAAAAAGAATCGCGTCGTATCAATTTGTTACGTTAATAGGTAGTATTGAAGTGTGATTTTGAATGATAAGTTTAACTAATCGTGTTTAGGTTGGACATATATAATATAATATATATGTTTTAATATGATACAAACACAATCTGTTAATACAATTCGATACTTTTAAAAAAAATCCGCAACAAAAACTGGGATGGATAAATATAAATCTAGTTTGTTATGCAATTTTCTACTTTTAATTATATATGTTAATGAAAATGTTTTCTTTTTGTTTGCTTTCCTTGTGTTTGAGTTGCTCTCCCTAGGGTTATTTCATTTTTATTCTACACTCTCTCATTAACATAAATAATGTAGCATTCTGCATTTTTGGTGTTGGTTCTTGCCAGAGTGTTCCAATTGAGTTCAGTGGCCAGCGTATAGGAAAAATAGGAGATATCTACGCCCTTAACAGTAATGCTAGATAGAGAGGTTCACAATCTAAAGAGGGACTCCGACATAATTTAGGAAAGAAAGCTTTAATATGTGGTCAAGATTTTATTGATATAGAATGTCGTCATCATTGTATTCACTCAATTATTTTGGTTCAAAAATGTGTTTCATGATCAATGAGGCTCTTAATTAGATGTTTCAATTAAAAAAATAATATTAAAACCTCTTAAATTATCGTCTGAAATATAAGAGGTTGAGCGAGAGAAATAATCATAAAAGAAACTCTATAGAATATACTGAACATTTAATGCTGTAAAAATATTCAATAACAAGAAATCTTGTTAAATCAACCAAATCTTATGTTTTTCAATGAGAGAGTTTAATCTAGGGAATGGGAAATAAAAATAAGGTGAAAATGGAACAAATATTCTATTTAAAAGAAAAATAGCAACCAAAAGTTAATCAAAGCACATTATGCCGAGGATTAATGCTGGGTCATTAAAATAATAATGCTTACTACAAAAAATCGAGATGTTTTATGTAATATGTAAACCTTTGTTGTTTGAATGATTTGTTTATGAGAATATTTTCTGAGCAGTACGTCTTATGTGGGGTTGAGAATAGCCTCCAATAAACTAAGGTCACGTAGCGCACTCATTAGACTGGGAATGAGACACACCGCACCGAAGCAAATATCCCTCACCTTCGAAACCCAATCCCTCCCTCACCCTCGTCTGAGTCATCTCTCTCTCTCTCTCTCTCACATCAAATCCGCTACCACTCAACGCTGTGAACGCATTGACGCCGACGCCGCGAACTTCATTGGATTTCGACAAAAGTGAATTCCAGGTTTGTATGAAATTTAGGCTCCACAATTCAACAAAAGTAATAATTACTAGTAAAATACACTATCAAAGAACTGCAGTTTTGACAATCTAGATGCATGTTGCCAATTAATTTACAAGCACTTTCTACAAAATGGGAGATTTTTTTTTTCCAAAACAATGCATCTTCAAAAAACAAACTATGAAAACACAAAAAACAAACCATGGAGGGCGATGGTGGTGCCTGCGTTGGACTACGTGATGGCTATCGGTGGTGTTGGACTACTTGGTGGCTGTGGGTGGCAACAGACTGCGTGGTGGCTGACTGCTCTATGTGAAACTGGTTGGCTTAGGATTGGGTGGCTGCGTCGAGCTACCTGACGTCGAACTGGTTGGTGGCAGTGACTGGTGGAGAATATCAAAGGGCAAGCCGCAACGTCTGGTGAGTGGGTACATCTAGTGGGTGGATAATGAAATGCTGGAATGAAAATAGGTTTAGGGTATTTTGAAAAAAAAACCTGATAGAGTGGTACTCATAGAATTTTTTACTACATTACTGATGTGGCAATTAATTACCTATTGGATGCTGGTTTCACCTCAAAAGCAGATGGTACTACTCCAAAGCGGAACTGTTTGTTTATTCATAGTTCTCTATGTTTCCATGCACATCTCATCTCTTGCTGTGGGAATCTTTGTAAATAATTGACTACCAACCGGCAGCCAATTGGGCATATGTCCAATCCCCTTTGCGTTTGGTTCCCTGCGGCAATCGTCTCTTCTAAATAATAATCATTTGAGAGTAAACATCGCAAAGTTGTGGAGATTCAGACAAATAATTGATATCTCGTTTCTTTTCTTTTATTTATTTATTTTTAAATTTGGAAGAAGGTACCAACTATGAGGGCACAATTGGATCTACCTTTGTTTTTTTTTTTTTACCCCTTTTCTAATGTACTCTGTAAAATAAAACAGATTTGAATCTCCACCATATCTTGACCCATTTGAGGGAGGCCTGGACTTTGTTGCTGAATGAAGAGTTTCAGTGCTGTAGAGGTCTACTGGGCCTATCAGTGGGCCCCAAACAGTAGTCTTTGCATCCATATTTAATTATGTCAGTAGTTCTTAGGACAACACTGGCAGTACAAAGCAAAGATCAATGTCCTAAACACAACAAAGAGATTTACCAAAGAAATCACTAACTGGGACAAGAGAGCATGTCTCAATAAAACATATCTTCACTTTACAACTTTTGTAATTGGAAAAAAAAAACGTAACAAGAAGATGGTTCACAAGTACATAAATTGCACGATATATAGTATGCTTCATAAAAACAAATGGGTCTCAAAATCTACACAGCAATAACAAAGTGCAGTGAGAAATCATTCCACACATTACAACTGACCTGGGTATAGCATCCATCTTTGCCAACTCTTTTTATTTCTGGTCCCCTTGGAAAGGAATATATCCAACAATCAAATAGGCTACCTAGCCATCATATAGAGCTCAAGAAGACGAGGTGCTGGGAGAGGTTGCAGGGTTAAATGCAACCTGCTCAGCACAAGAGAGCACCTCATGCGGCCCTGCTTCCTCTCGGCCAACACCCATAAGGTCAAGGTAATACAGGTAATGGGAAATGATGTTGTTCATGGAATCAACATCACCCTTCCCGCAAAGAAAGTCCCCGTAAAGAATGTTCATTGTGGTGCCAAAACCAGGACCGCGCTTAGCCAAAGTATCGTTCTTGGTCGGCTTCCAGTTGCCAACAAAGGCATCATGGGCTGATGGCTGTGACTTTTTGATCGGGGTCATCCACCGCCAAATTGCAGCCTCGAAAGCAAGGGTAGCATTCTGCTCAATATATTCTGGGTGGTTCAGCAGGTCTTCTTTCAAAGCCTCCCCAGCTGCACCGTAGTTGTAGTTCCTATGATAACAGCACCACCAAAAACGCTATAAGCATAATCTTTTTTTTTTATGAGTATAAAGCAAGTATAAGCATAATCTTTGCAAGTGTTAATAACAGAAACAATTATCATTAGTTTTTCCGAGTTAGCACATATATCTGTGAAATCCCCGTGAGAAAAAGGGGGGGGGGGGGTACAGCAGCAAAGAGCGAAATCAAGCATAATGTTTGACCTGTAAAATGATCCTACCAATTGTATAAGTCGGTTATCTAGCAAACGATGCTTCAATCATTCATGATAATTCTAAAATTTATGTACGGGACAAGGACTATATCATCATGAAGTAATATTGAAGAGCTTTAAATCGCTTCTTCACATGACAAGAATCCTAACTGCAAAAAACTGAGAGCTTGAGGCGAAAAACAAATGAAACAACGGAGAAAATCAAGAGAAACAGAAGGTTTGGTTATGAAATTTAGAAAGTTAACAGACCAGTAGATAGGCAAGGCACCACGGCCATAGTATTCGGCTCCAGGAGCACAAGGGTAGGTGTATTTGTAGGAGTCGTCGCAGTATGACTGGCTGGGACTCATTTCCCTGTTGAAGCAAAGCCCCCATGCGAAGGGTCCTCCTGTCGCCACTCCATAACCGCCTGGAGATAGAACCCCAATTATATTTACAATTTTTCCATCAATCAAACTATACGAACAAACAAAAAATGTCCGAGAAATTGACACCATTTTATATCAGTAAAAGGAACTTTTTTATCAGCAAAAGGAAAATTCTTCCAGCTAGTAGTTTCTTAAATGGTCTATTTTTCCTTAATTGATTGGATCTCATTCAGTTCTACACTGAGCAGCAAGATCTGAGCCACTGCATTAGAATAATTGGAAGCATCCCACCCTGAAAAGCTAGCTTAGAAAACCAGAAAACCCTGATAACCGAATCCCCTCAAAACCCATTGTATACTAGAAGAAAGAGAGAAAGGGAATATAGCTACTGTACTTACAAGAAGTCTTGCTACCGACGTGGGCGAGGAAGGCTGCGATCTCCTTCATCTTCAAGGTCTTAAGACCGGTGGTACCGAAGCCAAGGTGTTCGAAGAGGGAGGCGGCTGTGATGAAGGACTTGTAGTCCCAGAAGCCGACGGCGTGAGCGACGGGAGAGTTCCGCTTCGAGAAGAGATTCTCGAATTGGTAGGTCTGGAAATAGTCGGTGATGGTATCGTTGCAACAGTAGATGGACCACCCCTTGCACTCCCACCCTTTGTCACACATCTTCTTACCGTTCACCATCTTCACCTTCGTTACCGTGTCCGGATCTCCTTCCGCGACATTCATCACCATCACCGCCACCACCAACATCAATCCCAGAACTGCCACAATGTCCCTTCCCTTCATCTTCACTGCGTGACTCCGCGTCCTGCTGTATTGGGTCGGGTTGTATTCTCTGGTTGCAAAGCAATGGAGAGACCGAAGGAAGGAATGAAGGGGAAGAAAAAGGGAAGGTCTTGCGGTGTCGGATCGGAAGTCTTTTTCTCTTTGTCTGCAGAACAGATTCTTTGTAGAGAAGAAGAGTGGACCAGCGTAGTAATTAAAGAGCGTGCAAGTCCGAGGGTTGGACGGTAGATCTGGGAAGAAGGTGTTCGGAGTTTAAGTAAGAGAACTTCACAGGCTGGATTTGTCGGGATGACTAATAGGACCCACAAACCATTCCACCGACAAAAATTCAAGACAAAACAAGTTCAAGTTTTAACTTGGGCCGGGCTAATTTGGTTAGGCCCATCAATAATGTAAAAGGACTTCAAAATTTTTTTTTTCTTGGGTGAAAAAAAAGTTAAGAAACTATAGGAATTGAATTTGATAAATAAGGGTTCATTTTTCACTTCAATTTTGATAAATGATCCTAATAACAGACTTTTAAGGTCATCTCGAGGAATTAAGAGGTAGGCACCCATTGAAAATAATTTGAAATATTAAAATATACACGTGTGAATGTGAGTATTGAAATATACACGTACGAATGTGAGTATGAATCTGAATAATTAAGCATTCAAATAATAGTCGTAAGATTCAAATTCGAATTCATACATTTTAAGTTTTTGGCTAAAAGGTATTCTAAAATGTTCTATTAGAATCTTTGAAAGCACTGCGTCTCCAATAAAGGGATCAAAAGTTTTCTTTCAAATGTGTTAAAACCAGTCTCTTGGCTTGAAAAATTGTTAAAATCATGTGCATCTAGCCCCCACAACATCAATGCACACTTACCGCTTATTACATATTGATCTCTCTTCACATACATATGAAAATTGTGACTCAATCATATAACCTCGGACACGCACAGGGACAGATATATATATATATATATATATATATATATATATTTATATAAAAACAGAGGAAGTAGAATAGGAAGAACCTTATCAACATCATGACCTATATAGTAGTCTTAGCAGGATTTGGCTGCCATAAATCCCAGCATGCATCTTCCCCATCAACACCTCTATTACCGATCGAACTCGAAACAGTCTTTGCTTTAGAGCCTTTGGAGGCTCCAAATGCAGATGGTCTGACCCACCCCCTGCCTATTCTGGACACCCAGAAATTGGGAGTTGAATTTGGAGAAAGAAAACGAGAACTAGAATATCGTTTGCAGGAAATAATTGGAGGCCATATTGCAAGGCCTCTGTATCTAGTTACATTACGTGCCGCATGACCCAGCAAATTATTAAAGCACATACTTTTCTTCATAAATAAATCAAATACAAAGCATATATATATATATATATATATAAGACACATTATTTATAATGAGATAAGATAATCTTATGATAAATACATAGCCAAAACTCTAGAATAAAATTATAAAGATAGTAATCAAACTAAATTTTATCCTTATTTTGCCCAACCGCAGTGACCCATGCACATAGTCAGTCATAGACAATGAATGCGTGGCATGATATCATTCTGGAGCGACTGCAACTACTTGTTTTCCAAAGTTACGACCACTGAAAAGGCCAACAAGGGCAGCTGGACCATTCTCAAGGCCTTCTGCTACGTCTTCCACATACACCATCTTCTTTTCTCTGATGAAAGGCAGTACAGTCTCTAGGAACTTTGGATATAGGTGATAGTAGTTTCGATGCGTGTATCCTTGCATGTGGATCCACTTGAACGCAATGTGCATTAAGTTTTTAATGCCTTGAGGCTCATCAAGGTTGTATTGTGAGATCATTCCGCACACTGCAATGCGACCAAAGTGCCTCATGTTTAGCAGCACTGCATCAAGCATTTCGCCCCCAACATGCTCAAAGTATACGTCAATGCCTTCAGGGAAATACCTGCAGGCGGGCAGTGCGGTGAGTCGGTGACAATTAATCAATTGTAACCTCAACTTGATGTTTTTATATGTATAAGCAAATTAACTATGTTGGATAGATATTGCTGACCTTTTCAAAGCTGCGTTCAAGTCATGCTCCTCCTTGTAATTGAAAGCCTCATCGAACCCAAGTTTATTCTTCAAGAGATCAACCTAATTCATGAGTACGTAATGCATGCTTAAGATCTCAGTCTTCATTAATTTTAAGATGCAGGGCTCTTGCAAATTTCATAATAGTTAAAGAAAAAGGACACAAAATAATTGCATATATATATATATATATATTTATATGTGTGTGTGTGTGTATGTACGTATGTATACCTTTTCTTTAGATCCAGCACTTCCAACAACATAACAACCCTCCAGTTTTGCGAATTGTCCAATAAGCTGGCCAACTGCGCCAGATGCTGCTGAAACAAACACATATTCTCCTTTCTTTGGGGCACCAACCTCATAGAACCCAGCGTACGAGGTCATCCCAGGCATGCCTATATGCATGCACAGGCCGTTGATAGGGATCAGCATTAAATTTAATTATTATTTAGTTAGTTAATCAACATGGCTCATAAAAATCTAACATCAAAACATTACAAAAGAAAAGGATTTCCAAGGAAACAACATAATTAATTAATAATGCATGGTCCCTTCGTGAATATTTTGTTTAATATTAAATATTCCTAATGGGGCTCACCAAGAATTCCGGTGTAGTAGGAAAGAGGTACATCACTATGCTGGATTTTAATCAGGCTTTCAGTTTTCGTTATTAGGCTGTACTCTTCCCATCCGGTAGTCCCCCATACCAGGTCACCTTCTTTGAATTCTGGATTCCCAGAATCCAGAACTTTAGCCACACCATACCCAAAAATTGGCTGCAAATTTTCATGGAAAACAAACACTTGTAGCCAGGTATATAGGGCGCTCGAGCCTCAATGTAAATATACACATCAGATGAAAGCAACCAAAATAAATGAATAAATAAAATGAATAATATTGGCTTACACAGCCAGGGGTGTATCTATTGTATCCGGTTAGACCTACGCCTTTCCTCATAAAGAACTGCATGAGAGGATCACAGGATAAGTAAATGTTCTTCACCAAAACTGCGTCTGAACCTTGAGGAACCTTCAAACTTATGGTACCAGTGGTCAGAAACATGTCCGATTCCTTGGGATATCCAGTGACATAGTCCCTGAACATCACCTGCTTGTTGCTCACATCATCTCCAACTCTCGGCGCCATTATTGCTATATATATTTAGATGAATTGAAATCTCTCTAGCTTCCTTAATTGCTCACTTGATCAGAGTGTAGGAAGTGTTACCTGTAGTGGACCACGAGGTCCTATTTATAGATACCTGAAACTTTGTTCTTCGAATTCATTTTTTTATGAACAACTACGTTACGTGCCGCCTAAAAGAACATACTTTTCCTAGCTGATACTCACTGACCTAATTCCATATCTAGCTAGTGATCAGGTGCAATACGGACATCTGTCTTGATCTTGTTTTTTTAGTGTGCTGAATGTGGCAGCTGGGTATTGTTGGTGAGGCTGATCATGTGGAGTAGAGATCATATGTGGTTGCAAAAATACAAGATCACCTAGGATTTGGGTAAGTGCTTACGTATTAACATGGAACTAGCGTCATAGTATACGTCACCGATGTCTTATTTGCCTTAATTTCCTTAAAGAGTACAGTATTTGCCGGCATCCAATTTAATCTGGTGCTGCGTTTTATCTCCAAATTACAATAAAATTCAGAAGACGTACAAATGTGAAGTTGATTGTATTAATAATATCATTGCAATCTCATTAATCCCAATTGCTTTCAAATTCCAACAAATCTCAAACCAATCCATTTAACAAAATCATCTCTTACAACTTACAGCTATTCATGATCAATCATCATACAAACACCCAGAGAATGGGTTTTGAACTTTTTGGACTATATTAATTGCTGATCACTGCAAGGCCAGGCTCCAAGGAAGCCCAATGGGCTAGCAACGCCGCAGGCTCAAGCAACGACAAACTTACATTATTCACTGACCTGACCGTATACCACGCTATAAAATCCAAGGATAAAACATCAATCGATCTTTTCTATACTATATTTATTCTAACTGGGTTTGTGTCTTCCCCGACTACAAGCAACCTGAGGGCTGGACTGCACCAGAAGATGTTCCTGCAGCATGGGTACATGAAGCCTGAGCGGCTTGATTCTTGTAAGTTAGCTTCACATCCTCCAATCTTATTCTGGAGCATGGATTCTTTGAACTACAATCAAATTTCACAGCAACTTCTGTGGCCGATGTTCCATGGATGTCCTGGTATGTCACATCACTAATTTGTACACCAGAAACCTGTTAAACAAATCAAGCTAAGATGTTCAGAAATGGAGCCAAACTTTGAACATGATTTTGGGATCTTCAAAATTAGGAACTAATTGGCCTGTCTTGATTAGGTTAGACAGCATGGATTTCAATATCTTACCTGGCCAGGGCAACCTTTGTTGTCTGGGCAGTAATTTTGATCGATTAGAATGGGATTCTGGACATCCACCATAATAGCATGTTGGAAGAGAATGCTCCTGGCAAACCCATTGCTGGGCCTTCCCCAAGTCTTAATCCTCACCCCATTCTGAGTGCCGGTAAAAGTAACTGTTTTAACTGTCACGTTCTCCACACCAACCTCTTGCAGGTCCTTGCCCAGACTCCCAATGCTGCACCAGTTAGAATAAAAAAATCCCATGCCCACTTCAGCATCATACCCGCATATAATAATGCCTTAATTACCAAGAGAATGTGAATACCATATCTAATCTTAGATAAAATAATAATAATAATAATAAATACCTGATTCCATGGCCAGGTCCACATGCAACGTTCTCAATCCACAAGTTAGTGGCACCGGGGCCAATTGATATGCAATCATCACCGGTCCGGATGCTGGAGCTGAGGATGGTGACGTCTGATGATAACTGAACGTGAATGCCGTCGGTGTTTGGGCTGTCGCCGGAGGCGCTGACTTTGACACCTTGCATTTTCACGTTCTGGCACCCGTTGACGACGATGTGAAACATCTGGCTGTTTAGGGAGGTCAAGCTACTGACCACGATGTTTTTTGAGTTCGTAAATTCCAGTGTCTGCTTGTATACACATAATAAAAAGATGCAATTATTAATAATGATTATGAAAATCGAGGATAAAGGTAATCCGTTATTTTAAAAAAAAAAAGAAGGAAAGAAACATGATGGGCCGTTGGCGTACGTTCAGGCCAGCTCGCAGGACTGTTAATTAAAATATTAAAAATGTGGACCGTTAATGCAGGCAATAAAGGCCTAAGCACAAAGCTAGTACTAAAGCATGCTTTGCTGACATTGCAAAACTCGAAGAATAGATTTTATATATATATATATATAGATACATTAAAATAAATAAATAATTACTCGAGAACATGGGATTATTCCCAAGTATCGTATGTCTCTACGGTCATGTCCTTGGAACTTGGCTTGTCGTGCATTGCATCATCAGTGGATCAAGGAATTCATTTGTTATTAATTTAGTTTGATGAAAAATAATATATATTATCCCTCCAAGCCAGAAATATTAATATATATATATATGTATATATTCGGAAAAGGCAGTACTTTTCACTGGTGAATCCACCCAATCTGCTGCATGCCTAGAAAATGAACCACGTTAATTAAGGTGAGAACTTAAAAAAAATCACCAACCCACCAACAATGAGGAGAAAGGATATATGCTTTGGCAAAGCAGCTGGGAAAATAAAGATTCTCTTTTCTTTTTGCTCTATCTTTTTAATTAACCAAATTAATTACTGCACATGCATACATAATCATGCATGCATATGTACCGCGTGTATTATATGTATGTGTATATATATATATATATATATATATAATTATCTAATGGCCACTTTGACACTTGTCAGCATATATGGAAACTGACCCAGGATGCCACAGTACTCGTTGTAGTACTAAAAAGACATATATAGCCCTACCTTCGTCAACCATCATATCTATATATATATTATATTTATGATTATAAAAATTACTATTCACCAATCTACGTCTTATATTTTATGAAAATTACTCTCTCACCCTCTAAAAAAATTTTAAATATAAAATATAAAATATTAAATAATAACTAATACATAACATTCCTCGTATGCTTAATATTAACCACAAAGTTAGCAAATCAAACCGTGAGACTGCATTCACTTCTACCTCTAGCTAGTTCACGAAAATTAAACTGGAAATAAAATAAAAGGTATGCATGGGGCAACATTGACATGATTCAACTTACCGTTGCTCCGCTGGGGCAACTCTTGCCTGAGGACTTGCAGTTCCACAAACCGGTGCCTTGCCCATCAAGAATCCCTCCAGATATCGTAACCCCGTCAACGTCCTCGAACAACAGCCAGTTTCCGTCATTTCCCAGAACGCTGTAGTCCGATGGCGCCACGAGCGTGCCATCGATGCGTATCCCGATGGCACTGTTCTTGCATGGCCCGTTGAAAACCACCTTGCCAAGATCAAATCTCCCGGCCGGCACGTAAATGATGGCTGGATTTACCGAGGCACAAGCTTTTGTCCATGCAGAAATGAAGGCCTGGGTTGAGTCCGTCTTTCCATCTGATTTGGCTCCCAAACTGACCACATTGTAAGTAGTCGCGGGATCAGCCAAGACGATCGAGGAATAGAATAAGATAGAGAGAAGTGAAAGAACGAGAGGGCAGCTTCTCATATGGTACTTTGCCATTTTGGTTTAGGATGAAAATGTGCTTGTTTGTGTGCCTGTCTCTGAGAGAGAGAGAGAGAGAGAGAGAGGAGAGAGAGTTAGGGAGTGGAATAAGGAGTTAAGGATTGTAGTGGTGGGGGAGTTGAACGGTTTTGAGGTGTATTTATAGGATTTGAAATGCAAGTTAATTAGTTTTCCATGTAAAACATCATAAAGGTCCGCAAAGCTGCGCCGAACTTTCAACTTTGAAAGGATATAATTAAACGTTTACGTTAGACTTTTATTTTTATTTTTTGTTTTATTTTATTTTTCCTTTAGCCACTTCTTGTGTACGTGAGGACATGATAGCTTGCATTTATGGTTTTTGGCTGGGACTATATATAGTTTAATATATATAATTAATTATAGAGTGTATCCAATTATGAGTTATAAATGGAGAAACCATCCGAATTTCTAACTATCAAATGCCTATGTAAATGTTATATATATTTTTATATTGAATTATTATATTCTCAAGTTCGTGTGTAGATATCCATATTATTTAAATGATAAGATTTGATTCGTAAAATTTAAATTTTAAAATATACCTTCTAAATCAAATTATATCATATAAGTACTTTAATAAATATATTTTACATACCGACTGGATAATAAAATTCTTCTTTTATATTCTATGACTCATAGCCCGCCCTATATATATATATATATATATATATATATATATATATATATATATATGTTTTTGTGTTGTGCAAAGATCTAGCTAGAGATTTCTTACTGCAGTGTGAGTAGAAAATGAAGATAGCATATAGATGGTTAATATTCTTACAGATTGGAGTAAAGGCCGGGAACGGCGGGAAGCTAGGTAGACCCGATTTCTAGCAGTTAATTGTAACGTCGATAAAGAAAATAGAGACAACAACAAAAAAACAAAAAAGAAGGAAGGGGGGAGAGAATTGATAGGTAGCTAGGGTTTGCAGCAAATCACGCGCCTCCCGAGCTCAAAGCAATGATTAAGGGGGAATGCATGCACGTAGGACGTGGCCGTTGGTTGAGATGTAGGAGAATTTCAAAGGTTTAATTCGGTGCACTAACTTAGGTAAGAAGGGAATGAAAAGCAGCGACCGTCAACGTACGTACGTGACAATATGGCTGCCAAAACATACATCCCCAGCGGCCCGCCCCCCATGAATTAAGTCACCATGCACCAATAATATTCTTGTTTTAGGGTGCTGTGTTCGGCACCTCTCTTTGCTTAAAGCACACGATTAAGTGCATGCATGATCATCTCCTTATATATAATTCAATCCCCTACGTAGAGTCTAACTATCACAGAGATCATCGTCAAATCCATGCATGCATGCCCATATATCAAGCAATATAATCTTCTTTTATGTCTTCCAAGCGTAGTTGTTTTCCTTGGATTAACATCATGATTAATTTACAATTAACTAATTTCCTACTATAATCATTTTTTTTTACGTAAAATTCGAAAAGAGAACGAGACATGCATATATAAACGCACACGGCAATAAATTCCCTATATATATATATATATATATATATTTGAAGTATAAAACAAATTTGGATGGATAAAAAAAATTATAAGAAATTATCTGTTATGTGCATGTTCGTTTAGCTCATGTTATTGGGTAATTTAACTAAAAAAACATCAAAATACATTTCATCTCTTGATTTTAAATGTAGATCATGATCAGTTTATTAATTAACCCATGCATGTACGTCTAATATTGAAGATTTCAGTTGGAGTTTCGTACAAATTCCAAAAGATTCTCGAGATTAAATATCCGATCGATCGAGGCACTATATATATATATATATAAATTAAATGTACTTACTTACCTAAATTAATTAACTCACCCACAAATAGATAGCAAATACTTGTCTTTTGGTTTTTTCTCCAATCTAAGATATATAATAATTTAATTGTATGGCTTTCATTAATATATAATGTGCCTAGCTATTTTATTATAAGTACGTACTACTAGACTGATCAATGATCAAAAACGTAAAATCAATATTAATTTACGATGTAATTTGGAAGACATCCAAATTAGCACGTGCAGTTTTAGAAAATACAGCTAGCATATATATGAAAAATTCTATACACTAAACTACTATCTTACTTTCATCTCATTATGTAAGATGTGACACATTTATCATCATTAAATAATTTTTTATTAGATGATTTTTTATTATGATCTAATGGTAATAAATGTATCACATCTTACATAATGCATGAGATAAAAGTGAGATAAAAGTGTGGTGTATATATAAAAGTGGGATAAAAGTAATTGATTCCAGCTTTCTGATTCATTCCAATATTATAATTTGAAAAGCACTAAAGAGCACCATAGATCTCGGGCCTCCATGCGTACGTTGTGATTCCAGATCGATGAGAGATATTGTTCCTAATATTAAGGAGGAAAAACGTGTATATATATATATATATATATATATATATCGATCGCTAGAATAAATAATCTGCCAATTCAACATTAAGACAACAAATTATACATTCTTTCTTTATATATTGAGAATAATTTTCCTTGTCATGCTTGCTAGCTTCCATGATTTCTGGGCAGATTTTGGGGGACTTTTTAAGCTTCTGCAGGTGGCTGCATATATAACTCCATTTGTGGGTTTGATATTATATAGAATGCTAATTAAGCAATCAGATCAGAAAGCCGCGTATGTGATCAATTAATGTGTAGTACTGCATGAACCATATACATATATATATATATATATATATATATATATAATATGTAATTAAACAAATTTAATATGATCAGATGCCTAGTGAAATTCCCAAACCATCCTCTGTCAGATTGGCATTTCTAAAGTACAGAAGCTATAATAACAGGGACAATAATAGTAATGTACGGCAATATATAATAGGATAATAGTACTGATCAACATGATGATCAAAGTGGCTAATAATATTATATGTTATATATATATAGGTCATAAGCGTTAATTTCGCCAAGAGTTTGCTTAGATTGAAAAAATATATATATTATATATAGAAACAAATAAGAAATAATTGGCTAATAACCTGCATCATGTGATAATTATAAACTACTTTAATTATAATTAGCCAATAGTTTATCTGGCCTAATCCTGATTATATACAATCCCACGTGAAAATTTGCTGATAACGAGGTACTGCATGTGATCAGGAGGAACTTGATGATCAAGGCTGGGGATCGATCTCATAATTAATTATTTTTGTTAGGAAATGAGAAATGCTACACAACCTCCTACTATTCACCCACACTCCACACTCCATACTTTTTAATATTTTTTAATATTTTTTTAAATTTTTTTTTTGAATTTATTTTTTTTTAAATATTTCAAATTTTTTATTCACTATTCATAAAAAAAATATTTGATAAAAAAAAATTAAAAAAAAAAAGTGGAGTGTGGAGTGTGGTGAATAGTAGGAGGTTGGGAAGATTATTTCTTGCAATATATATACGCTTTGGATTAGGTTGTCCACAGGTGTTATATTTTCAAATAATTATTATATATCAATGATTAATTGCATGATTGAAATCCTTGAACGATGAGTGGAAAAGGGGATACGTTTTTTTTTATTTTGGGTTTTTTCAAAAGCAGCTTAATTCTGCAATTATCACGATTAATGTTGCCTGGCCTGGCTAGTTCTCATGCATGCTTGCACGTCCACAAGGATATGAATCACATTACATTTATGAACAGATCTATAAGGATGGCCTTTTGCAAAGAATGATCTTTTGTCCGCACGAATTCACGATAGTTAAAAAGTAAGATAAGTAATAATCTCATGACCATCGATCGATCAACAAAACACAAGCCTTTAATTCGCACTGTTTTGAGCCTTGTTTGGGGGTTTCTTGTTGCATGCCATGGAATCTTAATTGTTAGTTTGCTGAGGTAGCCAGCCATGTGAGGTGTGTTGACAATCACGCCCATGCACTGACACCGTATAATATGATTATGGGATATTTAATTAATTAGACGCCGTGATCTTCGTATATGAAATTGTACGTACACAGTATCTTCCAGAAAGATCATGAGGTCGTGGATTCATTTGTCATGCAAGGATCCCTTTCAATTTCATAAAAATTTTCGTTTCATCTTATCTCATTTAATCAATATAATTTTTTTAAATTTTAACACAAAATATAATAAATAATTTAATTTTTTCAAATATCAAAATAAAAATAATATTAAAAAAATAAATTTTAATAATATTTTATTCAATTTCTAACTTTTATCTCAACTTATCTCATCTCATCTAAAAAACAAACTAGGCCTAATTGTCATGTCGTGTCATGCTAGCTATCTAGTTATCTAGAGAATAGAGATTGTCAAGGTAGAGATCAGTAACATGAACAACATCAGATCAGAATTAGGCAATTAGCTACGACTCCTGATGATCCTGTCCTGAGCCCCCCGTAAGTTTTTCTAATACTCTGCACTTGGCCGGAAAAGCAGGTCGAGTTATAACTACGTGCGGCTTGCCGCCATTGAAACATGACTGTAAATGCATGCATTTAGACGTAGTAGTACTGTTCCTTAGGTACATGTGGGAACATAACTTAATTAGGGGGTCGTTAAAGGTCGACGAAGACGTATAACGTACGTGGTTATCTCAATCACACACGTCACACAATTCAACTCTAGTAATATTTATTCAACAAAAACTGGCCTGGTGCTAATTTCCTTTGATTAGGGACCAAACTTTCTTTTGATGAACTGGCACGTGGTATATCTTTGATAAATTGTCAGATCATGAAAACGCCAGGCCAAGGTATATATTATATATATAAAATATATATATTTAATTTTTATATATAGATTAAAAGTGTTACAGTCATAAAAAAATTCTACAAAAATAAATTTACAAACTAAAATATATAAGTCATGACATGACTTGATGTGATACGTTATATCTATCTTATAATCAAATTAACTTTACATTCATTCAATCTGACATATCATATCAAATTTATTTTTGTAGTTTTTGTGGTCAAAGCCTAAAGCTGTTACACAACTGATTACAAGTGACGAGCAATGCTGAAACAGTTGCCTCCTAAATTCGTAATCTCTAGCTTTGTTGGGAAAAATCGAGCTCCTAGAATAACATATAAAAGGGCTGGGCCGGCTTCAGTACCCAGGCCTGGAACAGGTCATGTGTTAATTACGATATTAAAACGAACTTTTAAGTTCTAGCTAGCGATTCAAATCAAAGCTGGGCCGGCCTGGTTCAAACCAAACATGTTCTTCAGCTTAATTGCCTGCTAGCGTACATACGTAAAATGAGTAATTTTTATTTATAAGTTGACGCGTATAATACACTTAATAAAATGTTTATATAGTAAGTTTTAATTTAAAAAAATATTTAAAATTTAAATCTTACAATTCAAATATTAATATGGATGATATATTGTACTCTACACCGACTTGAAAATATAATAAATTTTATTATTTTTGATAGATTCTTTAAAAAAAAAAACGTTCTTACTCTTAGACGACAAATAAAATAAAAAAGGGAAGTTTTTTTTTTTTTTGTCAATTTCACTTCATGCTGAATCTATTCATGAAAGAGTAGTGCTACTTCAATTTTCCGTAATTTTCACCCATATCCCATTATTTTATATGATATTTAAATTATTCATTCAACAGCATTATAACATGCACGAATTCTTTGAACGAGTGGGGGTGAAGAGCAGTGGCCTTGGAAGCATGAACACGACATCCTGCATTTCAACCCACAACCAAAGATATTTTTCCAAATATGAATCCTCTTACATGACTTTAGTAAATTTTATGAATACCTTAGTTCCAATTCATCACAAGCATTTTAATAAAAATTATATATATTCATTCTTTTCCACAAGAAAATGACAGTAAAAAAAAATAATAAAAAAACTGGTCTATTTGAGAATATAATTATTCTAAGATATTCTCAGACGATTTCACTACTATTAATAACTATTATTTACAAACTATTTTATAATACTAGATATTTACCGATATTAATTACGAAAATATTCTCGATATCCAATTAACCGAACTAATTTAGGAGATGTTTGTTTTCAAAACTCTCCTCAACCCATCTCAACTCATCTCATTTTATTCATTACAACTTTTCTAAATTTCTATACAAAATATAATAATATTTTTTTTTTCAAATTTCAAGAGAATCTTCTCAAATTCTCATACCAAAATATAATAAACAATTTAACTTTTTTAAATTTCAAAAGAATCTTTCTAAATTTCCACATAAAAAATAATAAACAATCAATTTTTTTAAATCTTAAAATAATAATAATATTAAAAAATAATATTCATAAAATATTTTATTTTACTATTCACAAACCATCTCAACTTTCCTTCCAATTCAAACAACCCCTTAGTCGTATAAACCCCAAACATGCATGAAAACCAGACCCTATAAACCATCTGGGTTCCCATTCGAACTAATAAATTAGAGAGCAAAATCATAATGAGTCAGGCTCTGGTCTCTGTCCGACTTTGACTACATGTACAGATGCATTGGACCATAACGGTATATACCAGGAGTTTCTTTTGACCAAACGATGTTGGTATAATTCCCTTAGCGGCAACTTCTTTTCTAATTAATTACTTCATCCACAGGCTAATATGTTATTGCATTTTTTTAAGACAAATGTTAATTTTATATAATATTATAATAGAGATCTTAAATTTAAATCCTAACTCTTACAACTTTATCTAATTAATTAAATATTTCAAATACTATGCTGATTTATTCTCAAGACTATAGTCTCGATCTCTAGTACTATTTTTATAGCATTCAGATTTGATTTTAATTTCTTCTCTAATCTTTAGAACAAAGCTTTACGACTAATTTTAATTGAGCTTACCTTATAAAGACACTTCAAGAAATTAATTATTATTATTATTTTTTTATAATTTTTGGAAAGTGTTGGGGGCCTGCTTCAAGGGCCTTATATACATAAATATATATATATATATATATATATATATATATATATATGTAATTCAGCCCCTGTTAAATTGATCCTATTCGAGATGAGAAATGAGGTAAAAAATTAGATTAGGAACAATTTATTTGATTATCGTACGTGGTGTGGTATGTGACACTTGTCCCTTTTGTCTTCAAAGCATATGTGAAATTGCAGCCAGCCAGTCAACAAAGGATGCACTTCCCAACAGATTTAACTGAAATAGAAATAAACGAAACATGTTATCCCCGAAACATGGTACATGACACGTGCTCATTTCATGTTGGTGTTAGGTTAACAATAGCCACATATATATATATATAGAGGACTGCTAGTCATCAGCCTACTGTACATCGCACTCTTCACACACCGTACGTGTCACTGGTTTTTTTTTTTTTTTTTTTTTTTTACCCAAAACGTGCGTTTTGTAATTACTGTGGTTTGTAATTCCCCAATTCGAATTTGCCTCCCGTTCTTGCCTCTCGATCTCAGCAGTCAGCCCGCGTCAAAACTCGTCGCTTGCCCGCGTCCAGTGTGCTCTGCCCACCACCGGCGACGCCGTCTCTTTCCAGCGACACCAAGGCCCGTCTGCACAGAGCCGCCACACCCCTCGTCTCCCAGCTCTCCTCCCTCCCATCGCCAGCCATCTCGCCCCCCACCCCCACCAGTCGCGTCGCCCATCCTCTCCCCCACCCCCACCCCCTCTGCCCAGCACCCCCCCTGTCGACCCTCCCATCCTCTCCCTGAGTCTTCTCGTGCGGCTTCCTCGCCCTCCCCGAGTAAGTTATACTCTACATTAATAATTTTCTGATGTTTGCTTCCCTTTATGTTTTCCTTGAAAAGAACATTAACTTAAAAGTTCAACTCAACTGGAAGATGCGATGTTGTTGTTTTAGTCATACCCAGATCATAAAACAGTTAATAGTTTTAGATTCATGATGGGGTTTTTCCTTTTCTTGGATTTTCACAGCAACCCAATATAGGATAGTTGTTGTGCCTTCACTTATCTTTTTTTTATTCTTCTTAATCTAAGATTAAGGAGTTTTTCCTTTCGTTTAATTTCTCACATTCATCAATCAAACGAGGAGATTGTATTGTATTGTATTGTATTGTATTATGAATAAGCCAGCCCTGTAGTATTGTAACTGTCAAAATAAAGAGGGGAATCGTGTCTAATAAAATGGGAACTTATGGGTGTCGAATTGATAATGTTAAGGACTTTGAATGTGGTCATATGGTTCTTAATTGGTAATTTGGTAACGTGTTTCAGTTTCATGAATCATGATAGTGATGTAAGATCAAATCCCACCTTTACTTAGAATCCATGGATTATTAATGGGAGGAGGGCTAAGCTTCCACTTTGTACCCAAATTTTATTATTTATAAACAAAAATTATAATAAATCCCAATTTGCCTTCACATGCACAATGCTTTCTAAGCTATATGGAAACTTTTCAATTTTTTGCATTTTAGGTTTAATGCCATTGGATATCGTTTCACTCAACATCTTTTGGACAATATAAAAATCACCAATTGATGGGAATATATTTTCACTTTTTTTGAATATATATATATTTTGCTTTCATGGGATTTATTTTTTGAGGTAGTATGGGAAGTGAAAACAACTTCATCAAGCTGAAGTAGGACCAAAGAAAGTGGTATATATTCTCATCAAACCGACCACAAAAAGTATTTAGATACATTTACACTACCACAACTTGCCATTCATGCAAGTTGTTTTACTTCCTCTAATTAACTCTCTTATTTATGGGCATATGTGCAGATTCCGTAGTTACTCCTCTATCTTCCTGCTACTGAGTAGGTAGGTTGTCCTTGATGGTAAGCAAATCGCCGTAATGACTTGCGGGGTTGCTGCCACAAATGCTTACATTAAGACCAAAAGTGCTAACTCTCATGAACCTTTTTGGTTGGAGGTGATTATATTTTAGTTTCTTTTGGATAGTTTAAGTAGCTTTTTAGGTTGGAGTTTGTTTTGTGGCGTTTCTATAGTTTCATGGAGTCTACTCAATGCAAACCCTTAAATCCGGACTATGCATAATATTTTCCCTTAAAATCTAGTCCTATGATATCTGACCCATGAATCATAACAGATTCACATATCTGAAGGATGATACCATGGTAAGCTTATAGCCTGATAACTTTTTGATTCAATCTTTATGTATTACTTATTAATGTCAGCATTACCCAGTCAAAAAAGAAAATTCTAAAAGTTTCATCCAACCACCAGTTTCACCGTCGGTGTCTTGATACAGACACCCTTGCAAACTATCTCTATTTTGTCACAACCAATTATCATGTGTATGTCATCTGATGCATACCTCTTCACTTTTCTGCTCGACTTTTGCAATTGATTGTTTTGAGGAGCAATGGGTCATTTTTTTGGGAAACCTAGATGTGTACGGAACACCTGTGCACATAGGTCATTATATCTTCACCTGGGTTCAGTAAATGAGGGTCGCATCCAATGTCCCTACCATGGTTAGTCAGAATTATAAGAGATAATCACCACCGTAATTGGTCTGGGTAATATTTGCAGGTTTATATTCTCTCTTCCCACATTTTCAAATCTTTCAGTTTCGTTTCGCCCATGTTCTATGCTTATACAGTTTTCTTTCTTCGAATCTAATGACTGGCCTGATGTTTTGCCACATCCAAAATACCAGCAGTAGTGCTTCAACCATTTGGTTGCTCCCAAATTGGGAACTTCCAGAGGAGTAATTTGTTTTTTTCCTTTAACTAATTGTTGTTTTATGTTGCAATAATTGACAAATGTTTTTCTAGGTTCACCTTTTCTGTCATGATATATATTGAAATTCTTGGAAGTTTCATTTTATCTTCTGAAAATATGTTGTCACTTGCAATACTCAGCCTGCGGACTGTGATGATAGGGAATATTGAGGATCCTAATGCGATCAAGGAACCTAAGGTAATTAAATTTGAATTGTTCTTCCATATTACTGGCTATGCAATTAGTATTTGTACTTAAACATTATGTGCTTCCATTGCTTCCATTAATGTTTAACTTGGTTGTTGCAGGGATATGGTTAATTCCAGCAGAGTTTCCTGACCTACAAGCCAAAAAAAGTTAGTTTATATTTTAAGAAGCCACTGCTATTAGCATAGCTGCTTTATTTTAATTTATTCTCCTTGTTTCCATATCTTTTTTTATGTTGACTGCTTATATTTTGTGACGTGATGCCTTTATAAAGCATTAAGAACTAATATTACTGAAGATGAAAACATCTCACAATTCTTTTCCATTATAAGCTTGATCATTGGGATGGCTTGATCATTGGGATGAGGAAGAGGATGGAATATGGAAACCCTCCAAGGTACCTAATCCAGTATGTAAAGGGCCATGGAAGTGCAAAAACTTGCTACGTCACATACACGACCATGGGACAAGAACTTCCAAAATTAATCCCCCCTACTATACTTTAAAATTTCACAATTAGATTTTTGAATGGGCCTAACTCGAGCCAATGTGTGAGTATCCTTATGTTGGAAATTAACAAAATTTATGCTACCCAGAAATTCTTTCCAGATTTTGAACTTTCTTGAAGTTAATCTTCATTCATCCATTTGGTTAGGCATGTTCAAAGTTCAAAGGACTTGAGATTAACTTGTGAAGAAAACCCAATGATTAAATTACTCTTTGTTTCTCTTAATCCGAACTTTGCGAGTAACCCGTTGCATGCCTTTTCTACTGAATCAATCACTCCTATTTCCTTTACCCAATTTTTCCTTGATTGGCTGGATATTTGGAGAATGGTACTAAACTCATGTGTTAATCACATTGGGCAAGTCTGAGGGCAAACAAGTTCAGGTTATTAGTTGGGAATTGATGGCAAAGTGGACTGGATATAAGTATTTATCATTTATTGCTTTGATCATTGTAGCTTTCTTCTCAATTTATCAAGACTCAATGAAAGACCAATTTGAAACTTTTTACTGTAAAGGGCAGCAAGTATGCATATCTTATTGTTGAGTTCCCTGTATGATATTGATATTTTGGAAGGGGTGAAATGTGTACTTCTATGCAGATCATTCTTTATTTCTCTGACCTTTTGTCAGTCAGGAAAATATATAGGCATGCTCAATTTCTTACTTTGGGTGTAGCTTGGTGATCTAACAGATGGAGTATATTTTGGATTGTACATAAAAGCCATCTTCAAATCTTAAAGGCAGCTAATGTCCGATTGATTTTGGATGCCTTCCGCCATGCTAGAAATCGCGAGAGATGAACATCTGCTGATGTATTTTAATTACTGAATGTAAAAAGAGTTATGACAGTGTTATTACAATGTTACTTCGATGTATTACAATCTAGAGATGTGTTATATTCTACTTATTCCAAAAATGTATGTGAATTGACAATTTTTCTTATAAAGAGAAGTCCACTTTATTTGGTTTGATACAATTTCCAGTTTCTCATATTATTCCAAAACTTGGATACATTATGTATCCAATTTCATTAATTGGCTATTATTTTTTTCCCATTAATTATTCCTAGCCTGGGTAATGCTTAGATTATGATTAGTAATGTCTTCTAATAGGCTATGCACAGGTTTGATTCAGCAATGGTTAAGCACCAATACTTGAATTTGTGTCAATTGTGAAATAGTAGTTTATTAACACCATCCATGTCTTGGATGTGGCATTCAAGTGAGGGCAGTTGACATGCAATTATAATAATTATGACCTCCGTGAGAATTCTCATTTCTTACACTATTTTATCCTTATTTATACTGATGAGACACACAAATAATGATGACCTCCAATTATAATAATCAACTTGCATAAAATCGTTGAAAGAATAAATGCAAATATTTTTCCCTTGTTCCTGGACAATGGGTTTGTTGAGAAAAAATTAGTTGATTGGCATATTCGTGTGAAAACCTATGTAAAATTATGTTGTAGCTAGTGTTGATGCATTGTCACATGAAAAGAACTGAAGTGTGCTCAACACGGCTCGAGCGGAACCAAATAGAGCTCGAGCGAACTCAGGCAGAGAGCTTCGCTCGACTTCCGCTCGACTATACGCTCGAGCGAAATCAGGCAGAGAGCTTCGCTCGATGTCCGCTCGACTAACCGCTCGAGCGAAATCAGGCAGAGAGCTCCGCTCGACTCCCGCTCGACTAGCGGCTCGAGCGAAATCAGGCAGAGAGCTTCGCTCGATGTCCGCTCGACTAAACGCTCGAGCGAAATCAGGCAGAGAGCTCCGCTCGACTCCCGCTCGACTAGCGGCTCGAGCGAAATCAGGCAGAGAGCTCCGCTCGACTCCCACTCGACTAGCCGCTCGAGCGAAATCAGGCATAGTGCTTCGCTCGATATCCGCTCGAGCGAATATCGAGCGAAATCAGGCAGAGTGTTTCCCTCGACTCCCGCTCGAAGTTCCGCTCGAGCGAATTTGTGAATTTTAAGACGCGCTCGACGCTTGGCTCGAGCCAATGTTCCAGGAACTCAAATATCAGTGTTTTAAGCGCCGTGAATCAAAGGGACTATAAATAGAACATCTTGTTCTATTCTTTGTGTGAAAAAACAGAGCAAAAACCCTAGTTGCCTCTAAGAGCCATTGAGAGAACATTTTCCCCACCTTGTGATTCTCTCTTGGACAAAACATATATCCACCACACCACACACAAGATCAAACCTCACTTAAGTCCACCGAAATGGATGTGTTTATTGGCCGGAAGGTTTTCAGAGCTGCTGGTACTTCAGAGATCGAGAGGTTCTCGTGGGATGCTATAGAAAGGTCGGAGTTCCGACACTACGTACTTGTAGAGATCGAGTGGGTCACTCGTGGTGTTGCAGATCAAGTTTAGGAACTTCAAAGGTTTTGTAAGTGTAGCTAAATTGGTTGTAACGATTAAAGTTTCTATAGTGGATTTGAGGTGGTGTCATACACCCGGAGTGGTTTTAGATTTTGAAGAGTTCTTCAAAATCTAAAACCACTCCGCGAACAAATCTTTGTGTTGATTATCTGTGTGATTGGTCTTATTGCTAAATTGTGATAATATGATGCTCTTTTACATTTGATATGTTTATTGGGCTTTAAAATTGACGTCATTAATAGTGAAATCTGCCAAGAAGGGAATTCTGGGAGTTACGCTCGAGCGAAATTAAATTCCGCTCGAGCGAAAACCGGTTTAAAACGCCCGTGCGTTTTATTTCCCAGAACCGTTCCTTATTTCTCTCTATAGGTCCTGCGCCGTTTCCGTTTCCTCTCCCTTTTCCCCGTGCGATTTCTTCTTCAAGTTCTCTCTCTCATTTGCTCTCATTTTCACGAAATCAACTCGAGTAAGTCTCTTATCATTTTGTTTATTTTTCATTTCCATCATGCATTTTCATAAGCATGCAGTTCGGTTTGTGCATTTGGGTTTGGGGTTGTTGTTTTTGGATTTCGAAATGAATTTCGAAATCTTGGGATTGTTTGTTGGTTTGGGAGTAGAGATTGAATCTCTCTCCCTCTTGTATTTAGGAAGTTCATGGAACTCTCAAGGAGTTTTTGAACTTGGTTTTGCTTGGATGCACTCAAAGTGCTCGGTGAAATGCCTCAATGGTCTTTGGCTTCACTTTTTCATCATGCATTGACAGAGCAATGTTCCCATGCTCTTTTCTTGTCTAACACTGGTGTTGGGGAAATGTTTGGCATGATTTTTAAATGTGTTTGAAGTTGTTTTGGTTATGGGAGGGCCATGAGATATTTCTTTAGTCTCAACATTTTTTTCCTATTTCATTTGCACTTGAAGCTAAGGTCTCTTAAATTGGTTTTGGACTGCACATTGCATAAATGGGTTTCTAAAACCCAAGGTTGACATTGCATTAGACATGTGCATTAGACATATGCCTTGGCATGTGCATTGAATCATACTTTGGATCATGCATTTGATCATACATGCATTTGACCATGCATTAGGCATGTGCATTGAGACATGCATTTCACAATACCTTTAACCTTGTCTAACGGTCTCTAATTGTGTCGACAGCCTAGTTATGTCTCGACGAGTTCGTCCACGCCAAAATCCTCCCGCCCCCGCTCAAGGACATTTTCACAATGCTGGGGCACAACAGCTCTACACTGAGAACTTCTCTAAACGCAATCCCATTGTCGAGCGTGAAGTTTCTCTAGGTGAGCTTAATGAAACTATTATTCCCCGCATATTTGAGTCTCGCCAGTGGCAAGCGTTGATCACTGGTCTTCCCACTCCGTCTATGGAGTTGGTTAGGGAGTTTTACTCCAACATTCATGCCATCTCAGTTGATGACTCTTTTGAGGTGAGTCTCCGGAACATCTCATTCCGGGTGACTCCGCGCATGTTAGCAGATCTGCTAAATGCCCCGCGTGAGTTATATGCTGAGTATCCATATACACGGATCTCTCCTCCGTGTCCGTCAGATATTGCTAATTGTCTAATTGGTCATCGTACTGATTGGGATGGTAAGACACCACTTTTGACGGCGAGATTTTCCACTGAATATCTCATTCTCAGTAGGATAGTCCTGACAAATTTGTATCCTACTGCTCATCAGAGTGATGTGGGTCTTGACCGCGCCACTCTTTTATATGCTCTTATTAATGGTGTCACTATTGATCTTGGGAGCCTTCTATGCCGTGTCATTCTTGAGGTTTTTCAATCCCCCAAGGTACGGACTGGATTACCCTTTGCCAGCCTCATCACTCGTTTGGCCATCTCCCAGTCAGTCGCATTACTTCCTAGTGAGCCCAGAATTCCCCTTAAGGCTCCCATTGGTCTGAGGACCATGCGGCTTAGTCGTGCTCACACCACCCCACAACCTCTGATAGTTGAGCACCCACCCGCACCCTCCTCACAGCCATCCAGCTCACAGCCTTCTACGTCGGCACCGGCACCAGCACCTGGTACGACCGAGCCCAGCCTTCAGCAAGTTATTGAGTACCTTGCCCGTCTTGAAGCTAAGGTTGATGGCCTGCAGCAGTTTGTGACTCAACGCTTCAAGGATATTGAGGAGCGTCTTGATGATGAGGATGTGAGTCAGAGTGATGCTGATGATTGAGACCCTTGGCCCTTTGTGACAAAAAGGGGGAGTGGTATATATCAGGGGGAGGGGAGTGGTAGAGATTTAAGGGGAGTAAGCACAAATTTAGGGGGAGTATCACAATTTCTTGTGGGAGCAGCAGCTTTTGTTTTGTATTTCATGAAGCAGCTTCTATTTTTATATCATGCTGCTTGAGCTGCTAATATTTGTCACATTGAACTCAATGTATTACTAATTGCTTTAATGAAATGAATTTCTTATGAAAAATTGGTTGTACTTGTGATTTGTGATTTGCAAGCTGACATTGATTATACTTATGGACATATCTCTTGCATATCTGTGTTGGCACGTTTAACCGTGTGTTAAGTATGTGCAGAAGTATCTCAATGTGTTCAGTTCATCTGGGGATCCTGTATGGGGTGTGCTAGGATTAGGTCCTATGTAATAGGTTAGAGGTTTTGTCACAGAAATGCCAAAGGGGGAGATTGTTGATGAAAAATTAGTTGATTGGCATATTAGTGTGAAAACCTATATAAAATTATGTTGTAACTAGTGTTGATGCATTGTCACATGAAAAGAACTGAAGTGTGCTCAACACCGCTCGAGCGGAACCAAATAGAGCTCGAGCGAACTCAGGCAGAGAGCTTCGCTCGACTCCCGCTCGACTATCCGCTCGAGCGAAATCAGGCAGAGAGCTTCGCTCGACTCCCGCTCGAATTTACGCTCGAGCGAAATCAGGCAGAACGTTTCGCTCGACTCCCGCTCGATGTCCCGCTCGAGCGAATTTGTGAGTGTTAACCTACACTCGAAAATTCGCTCGAGGTGTTCCGACACTACATGCAAGTAGAGATCGAGTGGGTCACTCGTGGTGTTGCAGATAAAGTTTAGGAACAGATGATGGTTTTGTAAGTGTAGCTAAATTGATTGTAACGATTAAAGTTTCTATAGTGAATTTGAGGTAGTGTCTTGCACCCATATTGGTTTTAGATTTTGAAGAGTAAAAAAAATGAGTTTCCACTCCGTGAACAAACCTTTGTGTTGATTATCTGTGTGATTGGTCTTATTGTTTATTTGCTTGCTTGTCACATATTTAATTACACAAGCAAAATCGACTACACCTATTCACCCCCCTCTAGGTATTGTGTTGGGTAGAACGACTGCTTTTTCAGGGTTGAAACGGTATTTATTTTTTCCTATTTCATTTTTCAACTACAAGTTATTATATCATCTTGCAACCCATTAGAAATGTTTGTTAAAAAAATTATAGAAGAATTGATTCAAAAAATACATTCCTAAAAGATAACAAGTCGAAATTAATATTTTCAATGAAGGCTTATCCATTAACGTAATTCATCTACCATTTCGGAGTTAAATAAATAATCAAGTGGGATGCAAATAATAAGTGTATTGACGAATCCACAACGACTATCCAAACATGTTCAAATTCATCACTCGCATAAATTACGATGTTCTCCAAAATAAGGCCAATTTGTGTGCCACACATTAAATAGCAATATTAAATACACGCTTATCCTTAAATAAAACCATCATCTGCCACCCCTTGCTTGCCACATAGAGATGGCAATCTCATCTCTAATTACAGCCATATTGTGTTGTGCTTCAGGCGTCAAGTATATATTATGAGATGAGGATGCCCCGTCATTAACTGTTGGCTCAATAACTGGTAATTGCATCGTACTCCATTTTTCAAATATCTAGTCATCGGGGGTGACCGTTCTAATAAAGTTGTGCAGCGCACAACATGCTGTAATGATCAGTCCTTGTCATCGTACCATCCATCGCACCAATGCATCCCTATCAAGTCATAAATAAATCCGTTACCAATTACAACCAATTGTAGAAAAATGTGATTGTTACATTTCACATTCCAAGAAAATGCAGATATTAATTTCTTACCTGAAACCATAGGGGGTTTAACTGATAACAGAAACCCATACAGTCTAATTTTCTATTGACTAGTGTGAATAAAGATGGACCACATGCATGGTCTATTTCAAAGTAATCAAACCCAACCTAGGTAAGTAGAGAGAACATGCATTGTATTCTACTGAGCGTTGGAGAATAGCAGGAATGAAGTTTGGCCTTGACTAATCACACAAATCAAATCAAATAAAACGGAAATTTAAGTTTCAATGAGATAAGGAAGAAACGTTTACCATGTGCTGGTTTACATCATCATCCAGAAACAACCCCAGTAATTGTTTGAGTCCCATTACTTGGACTGGTTAAGAGGCAGTCTTAACCACCTAGAAGTTTCCTTTTCTATTTTTATCCATCTTATATTTTTCTCAGAATGCCTCAAAGATCTCATAAGATCAAAGGTTTGAGTCCCAATGCGATTCTGATTCTTACTTCTTTAATATATATATATATATAAAGGATCTTAGAAGATTATGGGCCCTGCTTCAACCAACACCAAGGCTCATAATAGGATGAGTTTCAAGTGGAATACCTAAAGGAAATAATTTCTTTTGGGGAAAAAAAAAGACGTAGAATCAGAAAATATAAGTGCATTTTTTGCATGCTCAGAACTACAATGTTTTGCTAAAAAGCTCCACGATAAAAACTAGTTAAAAAGGAAAGACAGCAACATAGTTAAAAAAGTAAAAGATGAATGAAAATACATACCTGCACCAGCCGAAGCATCAAATGCTGGTCGATTAGCAGGATCTTCTGCCAATTGCGGTAGAGTTATACTAGTCAACTCTACTAGTCAACATCATATATTTAAAACAAAAGCCTGCAAAAAAATCTATTCAGACTAGGCCTCCAAATTGTAGACTTGATATTGAATATGCAACTCAAGGAACCTGATTTCTTGATCAAATAAGCAATATACTTCAAATTTTGCAAAGCCTAAGCCTGATATCAAGGGTGCAGATTACAAAAACTAAGGGGGATTATAGAAATAGCAGTACACACTGCTATTAAAATAACATGAACCTTTTTTTCATTTGTGTTAGCCACACATTTTTAGGTAATTAACTTCCACATAACCAGAACATTCCTAATTGAGTTTTATAGTTTTCATATTACCGGTTTTTATTTCCTCTTATTTATTAACCATAATAAAATAAAATAAACAATTTTTGGTTTTGTTTTTTCAGGGTATAGGGGCTATCTGATTCATGTTTTGCCAGTTGACCAAATACGGAAACTATTACATAACATTTTAGTTTTTTATGGGTACCTAGTTTTAGGTGGTTGATGAATTTTCTAATGAACAATAAAAAGCACAAATGGTAGAATATGGACACAAAAGGGACGCAGTATACCAGATTCCACCAGTCAGAAACACAGAAATGAGGCACCAATTCATGTGGAATGAGACACAGAAATCCTATTTCTATAACTACCAGTGGTACTAATACTACATAAGGCAACCAAGGCAGTGACAAGAACAGCAACAAAAAAGAGAACATCAACTTGTCTAACGTATCTCCTGTAACTGCCGCTTTATGACACTCACTCCCTTTGCCTCCGAGAGCCACTGTCTCAATGTACTTCTTTGCGTTATGCCAGGCCCTTTTCCTGCTGTGTTCAGGAAAAGGGCCATAAGAATTCCAGAAACTGTGACAAACATCAGCAAAGCAGCCACAACTTTAGCCCCAAGTAGAGGATGCCCAGTATAGTAACCCAAAATCCGAAACAGAAAACCTGCAGGTGATAAGGACAAACTTCAACGAGTCCATCACAATATAAGATATAAACATAAACAGATACAACAGATCATGCAAAAGACGAGTCACTAAATAGGTGATACACCACAAAAAATATTAATAAAATGATTAAATACATATGGACCATTGGAGTGGTCATACAACAGCGTTATTTTAAAATAACGCCGCAGTCACCACAACCACTACTGCAACTGCTAATGCAATCACATGGCACTATAACTATTATTTGGGAAAAGTGAAAAAGAGAATTCAAATTTGAAAGGAGATGAGTAAATTTAAGGGTAATAGGGTAATAGGAGAAAAGGGATTGATAAATACTTTGATGTTTAGAAACATCCACATAGGACAATGCAAAAAGAAAAGCACCCACAATACTGTGAACACAAACTAAACAATTTTGGGTTATTTCCCTTTCTAAAACATTTTGTGACAACAATGAAAAGATATTGATGTGCATGGAAACACCGGACATAGGCAACAATGAGAAAAAGAGCAGCCAACCCACCAACAGAAATAGGTGAAACAATACCCAAAGCACCAGGTTTTATCATCTCCCACAGAGAAGCAGATGCTACAATAGCAACACAACGACCATAATCTGGTTTCTCCTTGTAGTCCTGCAGCAAGTAAAAAAATGCATCACTTAAAACAAATAACTAAAGAACAAGGCACACATTACAGAAACTTTTTGATTGATGCTCAAAATTTTTTTGATCATAAAAAAAACAAAGGCCCAGTATACTAAGCAAACAATGTACAGCCCCACACAATTAGTTTCTACCAAATCCATATGCCCAAGCCCTAGAATCACAAATTATTTATGCCCAACTAGAGAAATTCCTTTATTTTTTTTTTATAAGATAAACAAAATATTATGTATAGATTTTTCCTAAAAATATCATAACCTCAGGTGTGTGGCGGCTGCAGCCAACTGTAGGCTGCTCTAAAGATTTTTCCTAACAAAAATCTCACCATCTCAAGCATTCATCGGTTCTTATATAGTTAAAACATAAGAGTAGGCATACGCTGATAACTGCTGAAAATTGGGTTTGCCACCCATCACAGTACTGAATACAAGCGGGAAGAAAAAGATATCGAATTTAAGAAAGAGATATTGACCAATGACTAGTCCCGTGACAGATCTATGAATATAGAAAATTCTTATCACTAGTCATGTGACAGATCAGGAGTAAAAGAATAAGTTTACCATATGTAAAAGTCTTATCACTAGTCCAGTGACAAATCTATGAAAATTACATTAAACAGCTAAAAGTATTTACTGCTATTAACCGTAAGCAAAATCTTCATGTGGAAACTGATACTGAGATTTCATGAGATGGAACTGAAAGCGCATTGGCAGTGGGTGGGTAAGAAAAATACAAGCATATTAATTAGTACCAAAATATATGCAGCTCTTGATTTAATAAAGACATAAGTACTGGCAATGCAGAATTGTTTTTTGATAGGTAACTGGCAATGCAGAATAGCAGAGTAGGAAAAGTTAAAAACACCAGGGAGAATAAAGATTAGTGTTAGGATAGTTTTAAATTATCAATCTCAGAAGTGGCATATTTTTCATATTAAGAATTAATTGTTAATTTTATCTAAAACATCCCGAGAGGAAATAACTTGAGGTTGCAGTCTTAATATGATGGAGATTTAACATCGCAAAGTAAATAGACTAGCATAATTTGACTACTATACCTTACGATTGTTCAGCTTTTTTTCCATCTTACGTTCCTCAGAAACCCGAAACCGCAGCATAAATAGCTTTAGTTTCTAGCATCACAAAGAGAAATAAGAGAAATTTATGCCATGAGAGGCAACATCGGCAACATCTACAGCCCCGCACCATTACAGTCTAGCAAATACAGAGATAAAAAATAATGGAGTAAACGGCGGAAAAAATGTATGCCTATCATACTAGAATCACAAATTATTTACCCTCTCGTGGATCTAAGGGCTTCACGTCTGTGGACTAACGGCGGGCTCGCATCGGTGGACTGAGGCCAACTTCGGATCGAATGGACTGAGGGCTTCTGAGGCCTTGGGGACTGATCTCCTCGGGAGGGCTCAGGTCGGTGGTTGCTTGGCTTCAAGGGCAGGGATCGAAAGAGATGAAGGGATAAGGAGAACGAAGGGATGGAGAGATTTCAGAGGGGGAATTGATGGGGTGATCAAGGGGAACTGGCATCTGAGGGCTGAGAGACGAAAAACTGGTCTAGTGGTTAGTGAACCCGGTCCACACGAAAGGTGTGTTTCGGGTGCAGCGAACAGTAGGCTGATACGAAGATTATTCCCTCCGGAAAAATATTGTGGCTGTACCAATATTTTTCATGCCCTGTTCACTTAACCCGTCTTAATCTCCAGGTTGCTCATCCCAACAAGAACGTCAAATGCATATTCGCCCAGATCATCAAACTCTAATAGCCAAAAAAATTCCCAACTGCATGTATCAATAGTAATTCAATATATGAATATGTCAGTAGGCTAGAATTTCTCTGTGAATTTCTAATTAATCTTAACCAAAAGTTGAAAAAAAAATAGACTATAGAAATTATTCAGCAATACCCACTAAGCAGTAGTTAAAATTATTTCCCTCTTTTTTGAGTTTTCTTTTCAATTCTTCTAATCTCAAACGGAAGAAAAAAAAAGGATGGATTCGTCCTTTATATTTTCCAATCACTTCCTTGGCCACCTAAGCAAGTAATTATGACGGATTCCTCCTTTATACCAAATATGGATGCATACTGTTGCAAATTAGATTGAAATCCTTGTTGCAAGTAACCATAGCACTAAAATAATTTGGAAAGATTAGTTCAAAGATTAAATTTGCTTTCGAAATAATTGCTAGAAAACAGATTCTACTATGACAGAGTAGCAAACAATTGGAAGTAAGAAAACAATACAAACGAGAGTGTGCTTGTCTACAATACAAGTTAATTGGCCTCGTTTTTTTCTTTGACAATGAGAGTTCTGCCCTACATATCCTCAGCAAAATTTCCTAACCTTCAGGCCATGATAATTGTACAAACCATTTTCTAATCTTAAAGATGTTAGTTATGTAATTGAGGCATACCTTCTACCCGAGCATTAGACTTCACACAGATTTTGACTTTGCTAACTTTGAACTATTCTTTGGCCAATCATTTGATTAATACTTGACTGCAACACGGTTTCCTTCAGAATCAAGCATAGGAATACACTTTAAGGAAGGGAATGATTCCTATGAACCATTTGGTGAAGTAATCATTCCATCAAACACAATAAGGGCACACAAAAAAAACTAGAATAACTCAAAATTTAACACAAAACCAAGAAAAAAAAAATTTACACACAATCAGAGTTCAATATTTGTCACCAACCAAAAATTCAGTGTATAAAAATCAGTCTAAAGCAAAGAAATTAGCTTACCCCGTCACTATAATGGGTTACAACAAACATGGGTTCACGATGAGGAAGGAACCGAGATCTGGACTGGACTGGGTTACAACGCAGGCATGGTTCCTCTACCGCAGATTTGGACTTACAGAGAGAGACGGAAGGAACCGAGACAGATCACTGGACTTTTGTTCTCTTTCGTAGATCTCTGGATGCAGGGTGGTTGAGAGGGATGAAGCACGGGGCAGAAGAGGGAGGGTGGTCTCGTCGCTTGTTTCGGGGTGGTCTCGTCGCTGTAGAAGAGGGAGGGTCGACGGCTACGCGGGGGTTGGAGGTGGGGAGAGGACTGAGGGCTTCGCGTCAAATGACTTAGGGACCGAGGGTGCTTGGAGACTGATCTGCTCGTGAGGGCTTCGCGTCGTGGTGATGAGGCTCTGATTAGTGGGCTTGCTGAAGGGGATTGTGGGCTTTGTGAGATCGAAGACGACAGAGGAGGTGCGAAATGAGAAGACTCGAACAAAACAAGGTGCGAAATAGGAGAGATGCTCTCAACGTGTGGGCTGAGAGCATGCGAGCGACCCGGTCGAGTGAGTTTAGTGAATCCGGTCCACACGTCAGTGTGTTGTGGCTGCAGCCAACAGTAGGCTGATGTAATGCATTGAAGGACCTCTTTTCATCACATTGTATCTTCATCTCCTGCACCATAAAAAAAAAAAACAAGGGACAGTGAGCTTGGTGAGAATTGCTTAAATAGCTTAAACGAAGAAAGTTAACCAATTGTCTTGTTTTAAAAAGTGAGGACTTTCAATAGCTTTCAAATTATGTTTTCCAAATACTCCCTATTGGGTTTATATACGTCTAACTCATAAAAAAGGATTGTATGCTTTTGTTGTGGTTAAATAATTTACATGTATTGCATGAACAGAAGTCAGTAGTCAGTCTCTGATAAATCAAAGCGTGATGATGGGCAAGAAGCCATAATCTCAAGCTGTTTGGTTCAGTATTTCTGTCAAACACATGGAAATTAAAATTATGATGAATTATGAAGGTTCAAGCCTTGTCCAAAAACCAAACAAAGGTTCAGGCCTTAAAACTTATGTGTTGATGCTATGGAAATTAAAACAAAGTTTCAGGCCTTATCAAGAAAAAAATCAAGCAGTGAAGAAAAAAAACAACCAGTTAAATTGAATATTCTTTTAATATGATTTTGTAGGATATTGAATATGAGTATTAATAGTGAAGAACTTGAGATAATCTCTATGTGTGATGGATTTGTAGAAGATTGAAGGTTCACTTACTGACAATGAAATGGTAGAAGATCAAAATGATTCAAACTTACTATGGAATTTGATGACTTTTTTTAGTCCTCACACTGCAGCAATTCGGCAAACACCTTTCCTTCAAATATTCAAAACCTTCTGTTTTGCATCCAAGCTGGAAAACCAAAATTCAGCAATTGTCACAAACTAGTATTGAAAAAAAAAGTGAAGAAAAGAATGAAAGACGTCTTTAAAAAAATTAATTAACCATAAAAAAACAAAAAAGATGTGTGTTTTCCACAATCCTACTGAAATAGTGAAAGACATTTATTTGTCTCATTGTATGACCTTGGAATTCAGACCTTTTTTTTTTTTTTTTAAGTCTTGGAATTCAGACTTGGTTTCTATTTTCGCATTTTGAGGCCTAGAGTATTTTGGGGGTAAGAATGAACTCTTAAGTCTTAACCCAGAGATAACCTGAAACCCCCAAATATTGCATCCCAAATTTCATTAAACCTGAAACAGAGTGGATGAAAACCTGAAAAATTTCATCCCCCAAGTACTGATGTCAATTCCAATATATGAAAAGTCCAAGGCTTGCCTTATCATACACATACAAGTATGATAAGGCAAGCCTCCAAGTACCCATGCAAGGCTAGTGCAAAAACTGTCGAAAAGAGACAAGTTTAATTGAACTAGAAATTTAGACTACTTGAATAAAAATAGCAACAATAAAAATACTAACAATAAAAATACTTGAAAACAGATTCTACTATGACGGAGTAGCAAACTACAAACGAGAGCAAAGATGGAAATAGCATACCCCAATACCTCATAGCTTGCATACCAGAAACAATTTAACAAAAGTTTTTCTTTTGCTGAGAGAAAAGATGGAAATAGTTACTCTAGGCTTGAGAAGAAACTCTCTAAGAAACCGTAGGAGGCGAGATTGGCAATGGAAATGTGAAGAAGGAAATTATTCTGGTCATTAACCAAGAACACATGAACCAATATTGGAAGTGGTGAGATATGCATCACCCAGAACTAAATTCCATTAATTTACAAAACCAAATTCCATCACCCTAAACGAAAACCCTAGTTAATTTACAGCTAATATACCTAAACCCTAGAGATAAAAACAGAGGAGTAAACACACAGGAGGCTACGAAATGTATTCCTAAACCCTAGCATCGCAGAGAAACAAGGAGTAAGAAGGGGTCTGTTTGAACAAGATTACCTCTCTCGCAGACTTCTGGACACGGTTTCGTAGTGTCTGGATTCACACCGTCGCGAGACTGAGATGAAAGGTCGGGATTGAGATGGGGCAACTCACATCGGGGGGGAAATCACAGTTTAAGCGAATGAAGAAACAAGGGTTGGGTTTTGTGAGGGGACTGAGGCCTTCACAGTGAAGAAGAAGAAAGGTCACGACGTGAGGGGGATTGAGGGTTTCGACGTGGAAGAAGAAGAAAATTCATGGGGTTTTTCGTTGAAGAGGATTTCGAATTCGAGAGGGAGGCTTCGGGATGAGGGGGCTGAAGAAAATTCATCGGGTTTTTTTTTTCGTTGAAGAGGATTTCGAATTCGAGAGGGAGGCTTCGGGATGAGGGGCTGAAGAAAATTCATGGTGTTTTTCGTTGAAGAGGATTTCGAATTCGAGAGGGAGGCTTCGGGATGAGGGG